>LUFD01002432.1:0-23115 GCA_003025255.1 Cordyceps pruinosa | reverse complement strand
GGGGGGGGGGGGGGCACACTTACCACGGCTACTTGTTCAAAGCCGGTGCCGCTGCATCTAGCACTGTAGCAACAAAACGGAGTCTCTTCCTGCAATCCAGCCATCAATACATCCTCATTCTACGATGAAATACAGCACCCACGCGTCATGGCGATATTCGGAAATAGACTCGGGAGAATCAACGTGTTCTCACTGGTTACACACGCCGCCACACGCCACTGCCGCTAGCCGTATGGTGGCGTCGAGGCTGGAGTCGGTGTTTGCTGCGGGCGTGACATGTGCGCAAGTCCAGCAAACAGGCTGCCATTTGCATTGTCGCTGCAAAATGCATCTCCTCGCTACGAGGAGATAGCGACGTCGCATTCACCATGGAAACATCCCACCGCCGTCCCAACGGTCGCCTCGCGGCCTGCAACCCCTGCCGCGCCCGCAAGGTGTCGTGCGACCACCGCCAACCGGTGTGCACCCGCTGCCTCAAGAAGAAACTGGATGCCGTCTGCTTCTACTCGGGCCCGTCTCCCAAGAGGAGCCGGGACACCTCGTCGCAGCTCTCTGACTCGGTTGCCATACTTGCCGAACCACTGCCTCCGTCGCTGCCGCCGTCGCTGCCGCCGTCGCTGCTCATCGACGCGTCCGCCCAGTCGGCAGCCTCGCCCGCGCTGCCAACGCCTCGGCCCAATGCTCGGCTTGGCCACACCTCGGTCCTGGAGGAGACACGGAGTAGTCTATTGCTTCTCGGCGGAGCGAGCACGTCGGAGGATGACTGTGGCTGCGCCGCGCCTTCTCAGCCTACCGTCCTGTTCCAAGAGCTGCCATACATGATCTGCGAGACATGCCTTGTGGTCCTGCGCGCGCTCCCCGGCCAGAAGGAGGAGCAGATGACATACCTAGAGGGTCATGTCGAGCCCAAAGGGTGGAGTTATGTCGCCGTGGATCGCATTATACACAGTCTGCGGAACATCTTTGCTACCTCGCAGCAGCTGGGCGAAGGCAAGGCGCTCGAGGCCGTGGCCCAGATCCTCTGCAACAACACATCCAGACCATTTCAAAACGACTACTCCGACTGCAAGTCATGGATGGATTCATTTTGCGGCAACAATATAAGATGGGAATCTATCGCTCTCCTCTGGGCGCACATGGAGCGCGCATCCGACATGTTTGACGCCCTCAACAAGACGCTTCTGGTCCGATCCAAGCATAACACTTCGATCGAAGCGGCTCGCATCAACCTTGGATACTGCATACGGCTTGCGCAGCATTTCAACAACCCAAGCGTTCTTCTGGTCGATATGATGCGGCGCCTCGGAACCCTGCACTCGCTTGTTGACGGTGAGCTGTGTAAGTCCTGATCCAGCCCCCTCTGATCCCGTATGTACTAACCCTCGCAAGCCATGTCGTCGTGGGAGACTGGCGCTTCCAGCATCGCGTGCATGACGTTTCTCGGCACGCAGGCTGAGGAACAGGTGCCCTCCTACCAGCCCTCATTTTATACTGAATACAAGCGCCGGATGGCCGTGCACATCTTCACGCGGGACAAGCTAGGCGTGGCATTTACCGGCCGGCCGCCGCTCATCAGCCATCGCTACTTTTCGACACCCATGCCCCTGGACATCGCCGACGAGGATCTCCTGGACACAACCAAACTGGCGCGCGCAGCGCAGTTCCTCGACAGCAACGGCTGGAACACGGAGGGCAAGCTGTACTCGAGCACTGCGATCCGGGCGCGGTTCATGATTTCCATGATTCGTGACGAGCTCATCGAGGCGACGCTCGGCAAGTCCAGCCACGTCAACATTGATTATCTTTTGTAAGCCCCCCATCCCCCCGTCCGCCTGCCCGACCTAGCCCGAGCCACGCTGACCACTCTAGGGATCTGCGGCGCCGACAGTGTTCGCTGCAAGAACAATTCCCAGAAGGTCTGCGATTCTGCGCTAGCGATCTGGCTTGCGTGGACGTGCCACCCAACGTGGCGTACATGAAGACATTCACGCACCTGGAGCATCTGCAGAACCTCTTCTTTGCGGACAGGCTTCTGCAGCGATGCAACTACGTAGGCAACGGGGAGCTGCTCATCGGCAGCGTGACCATGGTCTCCCTCACCTTGCATTTCTGGATGAACCAGGACCGCTTCTCCATGCAGACGATGCGGCGCAACTTTGAATGGATCGTAAGCGCCGCCGACACGCCTACCTCCGGCGTCCAGAGCTAACACCGCCAGGTCCTCTCGTACGGCGCGCCCGGCGCCGGCGTGCTCTGCCAGGAGCTGCTCTATCCCACCTTCCGCGGCGGCCACCCGCTGGACCCCAAGGTGAGCCGGTCGAGCATCATCCAGCAGCTGAGCATGCTCGTGGGCTTCTTCGACTGGGTGCGAGACACGGCGCCCAACGCGACGCTGTGCTGCAACTGCAGCGTCATCATCCAGCGCGTGCTCGACTACACGCTCAACGGTGGCGCCGCCAACGGGGCCGGCCCGGACATGGTGGACTGGGGCGTCTTTGACCAGCCGGATTTTAGCTTCGAATTGATGGACACGTTTGACTGGCTGCGCTAATGCATTCAGCTGAATGCCCCCTTGCGCTCTGTTGTCATTTTTATACATGGGTCTGCCCCTACGAGCACTGGTTTAGATGGGATGAACCCGGGGTTGTTGTCCCTGCCCAGGGCCTGCGCTGTCAAACTCCTTCGTTTCTGCCCTGGGACGCCGAGGCTTCTCCAATCCCACACCAAAAATTAATTGCCCCAATAACTCCTTAGTGTACAAGCCAGAAGGAACTTTTTCAATATGCCGTTACCAAATAGGCATGTCGCCGCGCGCTGCGGCTTTCGCAACCGAGCTCCACTCGTCGTGGTCCGAGGCCTGGCTGGCCGTCCCGTCTCGGAAGCTGTTCCTCATCCTCTAACCCATCACGCCCTCACGCCTGTCATCAGATATCCCCATCGTGCGGCATCTGAGACCGTTGGGCGAACACAGGACCCGAAGCCATGGCAGAGACCGCGCGCCCTCCGGCGCCGACCAGTGAGGAGGCCACGCCCCTGCTCCGGGACACGCGAGAGCATGACGACGCGGAGGCGGTCCAGGACGCCCTCGCCCCCCGGCAGCTGCTGCGCACCGCGGTGCCGTTCCTCTTCCTCCTCACGGCCGTCGAGTTCGCCGCGTCGCTGTGCGCGGCGGGCGTGGCCGCGCTCGTCGAGGGCTCGCTGTGCCGCACCGCGTTCCCCGACGTCACCGACCCCTACGGCGACGCGCGCTGCAAGCACGAGGCTGTGCAGGCCGACCTCGCCTGGATCATCGGCATGGAGAACACAATCTCCGTCGTCCCGGGCCTGCTCATGTCCATCCCGTACGGCATCATCGCCGACAAGTACGGGCCCAACATCGTCCTCGGCCTCATCTGGGTCGGCCAGTTCCTGTCCGAGGGCGGCCACCTGCTCGTCTGTGAGTTTGTCCTTGCCCGACCGTCTTCTCTGCCCGAGCGGCACACTGAGTAGTAACAGGCCTCAACCCCCAAATCTTCAACGTCCGCTGGATCTACGCCTCCTCCTTCATGACGCTCATCGGCGGCGGCGGCGCCACCTGGGCTGCCATGCGATTCCTCGTCGGCGCCAGTCTCGTCAGCGAGAAGAACAGGTACCTGCCCGCGCACCCGCACCTCCCACGCGCACACTAACAGCAGCAGGACCACGCTCTTCTTCTACATGCAGGCGTACAGCACCTCCGCCGTCTTCTTCACCGGCCCGGCCGTGTACTTCCTCATGAGCCGCCTAGGCCCCGTCGGCGTGCAGACCGTCGGCGTCGTCCTGATTGGGCTCATGACCATCCCCGGCTTCGCCATGCCGCGCAAGCTTCCCAACACGCCCCTCGTCGCCTCCGCCGCCTCCACCTCCGCCGCCGCCCCTCTCAACCTCAAGGCCCGCGCCGCCGACGTCCTCGCCTCCGCCGTCTCGATCATGCGCCTCGTCTTCGGGCACAACCTGCGGCTCACGCTGCTCCTCGGTGGCGTCGTGTTCACCACCCTCGGCGCGTACGAGACGACGTTCCGGTTGCAGTACGCGACCAAGCGCTTCGGGTGGACGTGGGCCGAGGCCGGGCTGCTGTCGTCGGTCGTGTCCGTTGCCAACCTCAGCATGCTCGTCCTGGTCCTGCCGAGCCTCAGCTACCTGATGCTCCGGTACAACATGTCGGCGCTGAGCAAGGACCTCTGGCTCGCCCGCGGCAGTGGTTGCATCCAGGTGCTCGGCAGCTTCCTGACGGCGCTGGCGCCCACCGGGCCGGCCTTCGTCGCCGCCATCGCCCTCTACGAGTGCAACCGCGGCTACATGCCGTCCCTCGTCAGCGTCATCGTTTCCGTCGCCCAGCGCGCGGGAATAACCCAGCAGACCACCGTGTACGCCTGCGTCTCAACTATGAGTGCCACGGGTGCCATGCTGGCAGGGCCCGTCATGGCCAGCGCGTTTCGGATCGGCTTGCAATGGGGCCAGTCATGGTACGGCTTGCCCTTCTTGGCAGCCGGCCTGCTGCAGCTTTGTGCGCTCTTCATTCTGATCTATGTGCGGCAAAAGTAGAGCCGTGGCGCTGGAATCGCTGTATATTTACACCAGTATTATACATGTTTAAAGATCTACATTATATCCAGGTCGGCTAGTTGACGCTGTCCAGGCTGCGGACGATCAATTAAGTTGATTATCCTTCCCTTCTCCATCTCGACGATTCGCTGCATGTTTCGCAGAGTCGCCATCCGACTCGTCACCGTGATAACGGTGCAGTCTGCAAACGTAGTCTCGATAATCCCCTGGATGCGATCAGCCGTTTCGTCGTCGATGCCGCGCGTGATATCGTCGATCAAGATAAGACGCGAATTTAGATGCTCCTTGCGGAGAACAGCCCTAGCAAGGAACAGCAACTGCTTTTCACCCATGGACAGGCGCCCCGAGGCAAAATCAGTGCTCAAGCCGCCCCGCGACCGGACAAGCTCGGCCAGGCCAACACGATCTAGAGCTGCGTAGATCTCTGCATCACTGAACGAGTGCTGCGCTGTCGCCCACGGGTCTAGATTGCGACGAATCGATCCGGGCAGCTCGACACCACCTTGTGGGAGTGTAATGACGTTGGTGCGCAGAACGTCCGGAGGAATAGACTGCACATCGAGGTCGTCAATGAAGATGCTGCCGGAATAATCCAGCAATGTCAAGATGGACAGCAGCAGTGAAGACTTTCCGCTTCCAGGCGGGCCAATAATGGCAACCTTAGATGTGCTCTGCCCCCGGAGTGTAAGATTGCGCACGGCATCACTGCCCCTGTGGCATCCGTCGAACCCAGCGGTGACGGCGTACAAGTCGAGCTTCCCGGTCGTTGTTTTCCAATCGCTGTAGTCGCGATCGAATTGAAGTTTCGACTTTGGCCTTGGCGTTGCTGTTGCCGTCTCAGTCAAGAGCTTGAGCTGGTTCAACGCAGTCAGTGAGGCCTGCAGGCCCATACACCCATCAAAAAGACAGCAGATGCTGGAGCGGAGCAAGACCAGAGTCAGCATGCTTAGGCCAATTGTCGTTTCCGACCCTGTATCTGCTAGAAACAGGGATGTGCTGACGCAGATGACGGCAACGAGGGCCACAAACAAGTCAATAACTAGGTGCAGCCAGCGCTGTAGACAAGACAAGGCATAATGAGGTCTCAGGGATGCCCTAACGAGCCTCCGGCATTCCTTCAGAAAGACTGACTGACACCTCATAGCGCGGATGTGGATGATGCCTTTCGCAGCAACTTCAAAGTGGGCAAGAAGAGGGGCCGCGGCGTCTTGAGCAAGAGATTGTACTTGACGATGCATGGTGAGATAGTGTTGGTGCAAGCCAAAGGCCGTAGCCGGAAGTATTGCTAGAATGATGATGGTGTATATGTTGCGCACAAAGATTATGAACATGTCACACATGGCCAACGTCGCGAGGAGGACCACTTCGACTAAAAACCTGGGCAACTCTTGGGACAGCAAGGACATACGCCGACCGAAGAAGTCTTTCAACTCGACAGTGTCAGTCTTAGACAGATGTGCAAGGCCCCACCCGAGTACTGTCTTGACTAGGATTTGGTGAAGGTTGTGAGATAGTTTGGGAGCAAACTTCAGGTAAAACAGGCTGATGGATACAGTTGTCAGAATCGTCGGGAACGTTGCCAGCGCAATATACGCAACGAACCCCCATTTCTTCTGTGGCACTGCGGCAAGCCATGCTAGCATGTACAAGGGTGCAAACCGCTCCGAAATGGCCGTCCACACGAGCAGTAAAAGACTTGAAAGAGTAAGTCTCCATCCAGCTGATTCTGCAAGAAACCAGAACAGCCATATGTCGTACTCGTTATCATTTCCAGCTTTGTTCGGTTTGGCTTCATCTTGACGGACTGCTGCCGTCTCGTAAATTTCACGACTATGAGATCGATCACCGTTGTCAGGCGTGAGTGCTGGAATAGTTCGGACCGGCCTCTCCAGCGTTTCAACGTGTCCTTCACCGTCCAGTACATAGACGACGTCAGCCACGGCAAAATGCAAAGGGCTCCTGGTAGAAATAACGATTGTTATCCCCAGTAGTCGCATAGCACCACCAGGACCAAAGAGCCGATCGAAAATAAGCATGGCAGTCTCATTGTCAACACCTCGGAGCGGGTCGTCAAGAACCAGGAGATTTGGTTTCGCATAGCCTGCCCTGGCCAGTTGCACGAGCTGCTTTTGGCCGACATCTAGGCTGTCGACAGTTTTCTGTTGCACTCTTTCTGTGTCGGGAAATTCCAGGAGGCAGGCCCACGCGATTCTCTTATACCACTCCTCAACATACTCGTGCTGGCCAAGAATATTCCTGCGGATATCATTTCCGACAAGCCATGGTGTTTCATCACAGAAGGCTGCGAGACCGGGCGGTATGGACACGATGCCCTCATCTAAGCGCTTTTCGCCCAGCAGAATCTTCATTAAGGATGACTTGCCACAGCCGACCGGGCCATAGAACATTGTGACACCACCAGGGATAAACGAAAGAGAAACATTTTGCAGAATTGGGGTTTGGCCTGTTGGACGTAGAAGCGTGGCGTTTTTAAGTTCCATGGTGCACAAATGCCAGCTGGAGTGCATCCGGCCGATCCGGGTTGTTTCATGGCCTTTGTCGATAAAATCCGGGGACAAGCCTCTTACTGGCTCGCGCAGCAAGATTCTTTCAATTCTGTCAAGGGAAGCAGTGGAAACGGCCAGACGTGGCGCTTCTATCAGAATTGTACCCATGGCGTACGAAATTAGGTAGACAAGCGCCATGATTGGAAAGAGCTCGCAAGCGGAATGTGATGTTGCGAATCCGAGCCAAGAAACGGAGCCGATGAGAACCAGGGCCGGGGTTATGCCCCAAGAGAAAGCGTCTACCCATCTTAGAATTCCGCTGATGGGTCAGAGCAGATGCACGGTACTTACCCATGATGTGTGTGGCGACACGCAGCTTCCTGTCGTACAGCGACGACTGGACTTCTTCCGCGTGTAGGTCTTGAATATGGGATGAAACCATAGACGCAAGGCCAATTGCTTTGATGCCTTTAAGTTGAGCCATAGCATTCGAGGTGACAGCTGTGCGGCGCTCCATTCTGTCGCGCCAGGCTTCTTCGGCCGCGGTTTGGGAATCGGCCATTTTCACCGTCATGAAAGCAACGACTGCGTCATTAGCACACGACCACAATTTTCGGGTACCAACTTACATGAGCCCGGAATAACCACCAGGAAAGACCATTGGCCTACATATTGTTTGTAGAGGAGATAGGTGCCAAAGCTGACTTCTAGAAGACTGATGCAAAGGTCGCAGAAATGGGCAGGCATTTCTTCAATGATGACAAGATCAGTCTCCATCAGTTTAGAAGTCTGGTTCTTGCCGAGCACATCACAACCCAGCTGCATGGACTTTTCAAAAATGGCGGAAACCAGAATCCCTCGTACGAGCGCCGAGACGCGATGGCAGACCTGTCTATAGTAGCCCTTGAAGATCTACGACGGTCAGTGTGTGTTTTCGGGGTTACAAGAGTACTTACACAAATACCGACGAAGATCACGGCCGTGGCTACTGTGGCTATGCCAATCACGTCGGGTGGAAGCTGGCCACGACGGACGAGGGAGGTGACATAATGGATTAGAAACGGCTGCGAGAATGAAAGTGCAAAGAACGCAAGACGAGGGGGGGGCAAATTGAGCAATTCTCGTCGGAGAGTATCGCGGCATGTCAGGAGCAGCGGCAGCCGAGAGCTTTTGTTTACTATTCATGTCAGTGCCGCGAGTGCAGGTGGCATGTGCTTCCCCTCACCATTGGCCCAGTGTGTCTGAAATGTAGCAAAGAGCACATCCACGCCTGACTGGGGGTCCAGCTCCGGGAGACTTTCCAAATGAATTTTCTTCCTGAAGCCCAGGGAAAGCGTCGAAATTACCCAGTCAAAAATGGAGTGGCTGCAGAGCAGCGCGCGGCGGTCTTGGAGTCGAGATGAAATCTGTCCTACAGTAATAAGAAGAACCTTGAGCACCGCAGTCGTCAGGCACACAGCTGCCATGTCCCTCATGTTACGCAGGATGTAGGAGCGCATCCTGACACAATCAAACAGCGCAGTCGTGAGCGCATACAGGCTCGGGAGGGCGGGCCAGTGACCACGAATGCGACCGATCGAAAGCACAACGCCAACGGCGGCTGCGGCTAAACACATCAGGATCGATGCCTCTGCGGCGTACAGGGGCACGTATGACGCGCTGCCCCAAATATCCAAGCCCATGAGGTCGGTGGCAAGGCCGCTGCTGACTAGACTGATCTCGAGGTAGAGCGTCCAGGTGATGCAGCCGGGCCCGCGGTCGCGAAAAGCTCGTCGCAGAGAGAACGGGGCGATGAGCAATACAAGCGCCGCGGGGACGATTGCCAACAGGACATTTTCAAAGACGAGCGTCAGATCGTGATGGCCAGGCGAGCGGGGGCCAAAAGTGTCGTCGCCTGGCCAGGCGCCGGGTCGGGGCATGGCCATCAGACATCTATCGGAACACGAGATATAACGGAGCAAATGAAGGAATGGCGGTTCCAATAGTCATGGCAGATTGCCAAGCCAAGCGCTCAGCCAAGCGGTGCAGAGACGGAAACGGGAAACTCAGGTCAAACGATGAAGGGTAGAAGCAGTGGCAGGGCGGGAGGCGTTTCAGCCACAGATTTGGCCTCGCAGCCTCATGCAGCTCAGCCACATTCTCCCTCCCAACACCATCATCCTCTTCCAACCTCACATCACCATCATCCCCATCATCCACCAACCTCACAATGCCGCCCACTGCCTCCTGAAGAAAAGGGAGGAAGAACCCGCCCAACAAGACGTGAGCTGGCTCGCCCAGAAACCTCTGTCGTGAAACCTCTGTCCCAGGATTGAACGTCGTGCCAATTCACCCAGCGCTGAAGAGGCACTAATAGATTGAAGTGAGCGCGCCCCAGCACTTCACTTCACGTCGTGAACGGTGAGAGGCTGCAAACATAACCATCTCGTCAAAAATGCCAACTCAGAACGTTGACACCAGCTTTTTTCATCCCCGTTCCCCCTCTAATTCTGCCTCTAATTCTGCCCCTTCTCCCTCCCCTTCCATCCCCGTCCCGACATTCTTCGTGTTGCAAACGAGTCACACCTGAGTCACACCTGACGGCCGCCTTATTATATCCATCCCATCGCCACTCAACCCTCCCAACTCCTCACTTCCTTTGCAATCGCCATTGCACCGGCATGGGTGGCTCTGCATTTTCTGTCGGTGCCGCTCCGCTGCGTACCCCGCGCATGCTGCCCGCCGTCTACCATGCCCAGAAGCATCGTTGCCGGGCCCTCCTGCGCCAGCTCTACGTCTACGTCGACTCTCCTATCGATGGGCCTGCCAAGAAGGACTTTGGGGACATTGACTTCTTCGTATTCCAGCGTCGGCCCGATGCGCCGCCGCCGCCTCCGCAGCTCGAGCAGAGCAAGCCCGGGTCCGAGCTGATCCACGAGCTGGCCGCGCTTCTCGCCGCAGAGCGCACCATTATCGCCAACGGCGCAGCCTCCAACCTAGCCATCCCATGGCCGGCTGGTCCTGAAGACCAAAACTCCCAAGGAAATACCCAAGACCTCGCCTCCAAAGAGGAAAAATACATCCAAGTCGACGTCCGCATCTCCCCTAGCCTAGAAGAACACAAGTGGATGCTCTTCAAGCACGCCCATGGCGACCTCTGGAATCTCGTCGGCTCGCTCGTGAGGCCATATGGGCTCACCATTGACGACAAGGGCATGTATGCCCGTATCCCTGAAATTGAGATCAGCCACAAGACGCGCGCCAAGGTGCGACTCACCTCGGACCCAGAGCGCGTGCTCGACTTCCTCGGCTTGCCGCGCACAGGTACCTACGCGCGCACCTGGGTTGACGAGCCCTTTCCCGGTCTCGAAGCCATGTTTGAATACGCCGCCCTCTGCCGTATGATGTACATTACCCCCTCCGCGACCGGCCCACCCGACCAGGAGAATCACGACGAGGGGCACAATCTACTCAAGGAAGCCCAGAACCTGAAGCATAACGATCGTCAGCGTATACGAAACCGGCCTTCTTTTCGCCTCTGGATTGAGGAATTCATCCCTCGGTGCCGTCGCGAGGGGCGCTTCGCCACGAGACATACGGACCGGCATGAGACTACCTACAAAGCGCTGATGGAGTTTGGCGCACTGCACGAGTTTGAAAGCAAGAGGTTCGCATTTAAGTGGGAGAAGCATCGCGATCACATCTGGAACGATATTATCAAGACAGCGATTCCGGATCTGGCGCCGGGCAACACGGAACAACGGGCCATCTCCGAACGCGCGTGCCTTGTCAAGGGTCTCAAGAAAATTATCCTGGAACGAGATCCGAGCTACGGAGTCGAATTTGACGAGCGTATGCTGGATGACGTTGGGTTCTACAAAGAAGACGAGGTGAGAAAGTTCATTGAGAGGAACAGGGAAGCGGTACTGGCCGCGGCCATGCAAAAGCAGCATGCTTCGTTTATGGAGAGCCTAGAAAAGCGGGACGAAAAGAGGAAGGCCAAGAAAGAAAAGGAACGGCAGGGAAATAAAACGTTGGAAAGTGAGAAGACAAAGGCGGAAACGTAGCGACCTAGGCGGATAAAGCAGCAGAGGCTCCCAGGTCATGCTAGCGATAGATGAGACTATTGCATATAGCACTGAACTTTTTGCTCATGGCACGGGATATTTTCGCATTTTCCATATTTTCAGACCTTTTCTACATTTCATGCTTCTTACACTTTTGCTTAAAACAATGCACATTTTAAAAATTCGTCGCGCTGCGAGCACACTTAGAAGTAGGTATTCGCAATGGCATGCCGAGGGGAAGATGCATGGTCGCGAACAGTGTGTTTCTGTAAACATGCAATAAGAGCGTGCGTTTTGGAGTTTCTCGCTTTGATATAGTTATTATGAACATGCTATTTACCCGAGCAGGTAGTAGTTGTCCTACAGATTCCTATATCCATTCTACAAATTACGAAATGCGTCTAAAATTGTTATATATCCGTTAGGAAAGTTTACGCAGCATAATGGACACAATCCACCCCTCGGTAGACACGCATTGGTGTCAACCAGACAAGGAATAATACCCGACGGTCTTTCCGCGCATCCATTCTTAGCATGACAAGTGACGGGCGCCGCCAGCCACTTTTACCTATATAACCTTGAACGTTATGATCACGCTATCACACACCTCCTGCACGCACGCCTTGGCATTATTGGCTGTCAAGCGAGTTGCGGGGCTTTTTCAAGCCCAGGGCACGCGGAAGAAAGCTTTCTTTATCATTTCATGGCATTCGTAGTTTGGCAGGATATAGGCAGGGCCCTTACTCGCCAGGTTTCAGATAGAAAGTGCGTGAGCAGACTGACCTAGTAGGGAGTTCGTGAGTACGGCGAAGATGTCGACGCAGGCGATTAAGCGATTTCCCACGAGGCATGGCAAATAAAACCACCAATCAACTCACGAGTCCATCGCGCGTTGAGACTTCTCTCTTATCAGAGGCATATGCTCGGCATATACCTCTAGAGTCTTATACTGCCTGCGACTGGCAGTCTTGTCACGTCATGATAAGCTGCATTGCCAGAACGAAGGAAATTATCTAGACGTAGCCAGAGATGGTTGTCTTCTGGTTGTGTTCCTGGAGCCAAGCCAGCCACATTTCATCCTAGACTTGACTTGAAAACTACCGGTACGCACCTGCTACCAAAACACCTTGTCTTCCATGGCACCGGACTAACATCCTCTAGTTCAGGACATTTACCGTAATTCTCGAATTATTCTATCAAATCGTCATCTTTATCACCATGGTCTCTGTGCGGTCATGTGTTCTTCTGGCTCTAGCCGGCTCCGTGTGGTCTTGGGATACCGCCAAAGACATCGCGGCCGCTCCGCAGGTTCACAGCCGCCTTGAACTAATGCAAAAGTTCCTTACTCTTTCTGTAAATGCAATGAATCCGCCTCATCAATTTGCCCGCATCGTCGACGAGCCCGCCTGCTTTGGCAGGATAACAAGCTGCACGACCGTCAAGTTTGGAAACATGAATTGGCTGGAAAGCATCGGCAACATGACCATTAGCGCAATCTCTCACCTAGATGCAGACTTGGAAACTCGGTACGGCAATGGAAAACCACTGACTGACGAGACTAACAAGCCTGTATTCGACAAGGTCACCACCAAGACATCTACCATGGAAACCACTTCCACCACAAAGGGGTGGAAGGTTGGACTGAAGATCTCGAACGAGAAAGCCGCGTTTGATCATATTAAAGGCGAGATCTCGGGCGAGTACAGCGAGCAGTATACGCAGGCCTACCAGAAGACGATCGAGCGTTCGCTGGAGAAGCCATGCCCGCCCAAACACCGCTGCACCATCCAGACTGTTACCTACCAGGCCAAGATGACTGGCAACTGTTTCGCCTATCCCCTCATCGACTGCGGTGGCGGGTATGACCCTTGCGGCACGTATGCCTCAAAATCTGTCGCCGGGAGCTTTCCCGCCAAGGACCTCGGGGACCTCTTCTTCAAGCCGTGCGACCAGTTTCTCGACTTCGGCATCAAGCAGTGCCAGAGGGACTTCAAGGCTACGGCGCCGTGCGAGATTTCGGTGCCGATCCTGGACAGCACCGGCCAGCCCTACTCGCACTTCATCACCACCCAGGAGTCGCTGCAAGACCTCGCCCGCCGCGGCACGGAGGAGGCCCAGGCCCAGGGCGACCTGACGCCGCCCGCGGATCTCATTGTCGAATTCATCGAGAATGTCTAGGGGATCTGCGAGAGCGCGACGGAAAGGACGTACCTTCCAAGTTGGTCGTTGGGCCCTTTTGCACCTGACTATAAATTGATGTGTTCTCCAAGAGTCTTTACTTTCGTGCTTCTATATCAAGCCTCGATGTTATTAGATATATTGAATAGCTACAATACACTGCTGCGGAATTATACGTGAGTATATCCCACAGTGAAACACGTGAAACTGTCGTATTAGAACTAGTAGCAGGTATCATATAAACTTCTTTACACTAGATATGGTTGTAGCTTTCAATCCACCTTGTTTCGCGTACGCTTAGATGTGAGTACTCGCATGGCCAAGGCTGGGACACGATGTCAGCTGGCGGGATCGGGAGCTCCACCAAGAAAGCAGTGTGTCGCAGGGCGTCAGAGGTTAAATGGCGGGCGGGTTTTCGTTATTTCCGCAAGGGGTTCGGTTTTTGGTCGGATTTGCGTGTCCGGTCTACGGTGTGGTTTTGTAGAAGGGTAGGGAGGGGGTGATAACAGGGTAGATGCTGTGTGGTGGGCTCGGTTTGCTGGTATGCGGTTGACGATAGCATTGCGTTGCAGGATGTAAAATACAGAACGTGATATCGTATATTGTGTTGTTATTAGGTTATGTTTTCTTTGGTTGCTACAGTGCTTTTTGGCTTTTTCCCCACCGATCCATGCCGGGTAGTAGAAACACTGAACGGTAACATAACGGTAATGGACGGGTTCCGGGATAGGTCTACAGTGTGGAATCATTATTGTGTCATTTCTATACATTATGCTATTTCAATTCCAGCTTAAATTCACCTCCGTGCTCGGTACACTACCTGTTTCAAAGCAGTTGTTCGGCAGTCCACAGGCACGACCTAAAGCGGTAGAATTGTCGGGAATATTGTACGGCATTTGAATGCCGTACGATGTTCTTCATCAAAACTGGAGTTTTCTCTGAACGCGCAAGTGCCTTTTGTAACTACTCACGGTTGGGCCACTTCGCGGCACAAGAACATGTAAGCTCTCTGGCGCAAGGTTGAAAGCAACAGCTAGCACCTCACACCATACCTCTCCCATTGACGACGAAACTGGACTCTGACCACGCAATGCAGCAAAGTTTCACCATGCCGTTTCTGGGTAGCTGCTCGTAGCGCAACGCCAAAGCCCTGTAGCTGCCACCCTTGCTCAGCCCGCCGATGGACGCCGCCCACCAAAACCCACCGGGGATTGCCAATCAAGAGCCATTCAACCCTTCTAAACTCCATCGTGCATCATTCAAGCCAAAGAGCCAGCCAGTTCACCTCGCGCCCGGCTCCCCCTTTCGGTTTAGGGGCGCGCAGCTGAGATGCGGCTCCGGCACGACGCTTCCGGCCGAGTGAGCAACGAGAGCCTGGATACGGCGAATGCGAGGGCAACGAGAAGGGGGAAAAACTAAATCTAGGGCTGCGTATCTATGAAGAGACACTTAAACAAGCCAGCCTACTTGTCAATTTTCTGACACAACAGAGGCGCAGCAGCTCTCTTGCGACTACGCAACCACTTCCCCATCGATCGCGTCGCCGCCATCACCAGCGTCTCGGACAGCTCATGGACAGCGACTGCGTAATCGCCCCCCGCCTCTGCCCTCAGCCCTACTTCAACAATCTCCATTCTCGCCTTGCCCATCCCGGCTGCTTCCCCCGAGGTCCCTGATATTTTTTCGAAGCCTCCCGGCCTGCCTTGCGCCCGTCAGCCGCGTACCCCCGATCCACCGGTGTCGTCGGCGTCGTCGTCGCCGTAAACCGCTTTGGGTCTATGATTCGAGACCGCGTCTTATATAGTCCTCTTCCCTCTCCGCGATTCTCGAGGATTTATTTTTCTCGTGTCTCCATCAACTGCTCCCACCGCTTCATCATGTATTACGCCTACAAAAAGATCAAGGAGCATCGCCGCCAAAAGGCGCTCCTCGCGCAGACCACAGCCCAGGACGCAGACGCAGGCGCAGGCGCAGGCGCAGGCGCAGGCGCAGACGCCGCCATCACCACCACAACCTCCCCCTCGCAGCAAATACCCCCCGATGCTGACGCCGCTCTGCCGCCGCAACCTGCCGTCCACGAAGATGCTCCCAAGACGGCGGCGGCCAAGACCAAGAAGCAGCTCTCCCCAGAGGAACTCGCCGACAAGAAGCGCCGCACCGTCTACCGCTGGAAGCTCATCGCCGGGCTCTTTGGTCCCTTTGCCCTCCAGGCCCTCGACACCACCATCATCGCCTCGGCTCTGTCCGACATTGCGACCGAATTCCGTACGTACACCCTTCTTCCCTCCTGTGGCGCTCACCATGTACCCATTCCCGTAAACAACCCCCGCTGACACGCACCACCTACCGCAGACCAGGTCAAGCAGCTCAACTGGATCATCTCTTCCTTCAACCTCACCTCGGCCGCCTTCCTCTTCTTCTGGGCGCAGATGACCGACATCTTCGGCCGCCACGTCGCCGTCCAGGCCGCCATCATCACCATGCTCGTCGGCTCCGCCATCTGCACCGCCGCGCCCACGTCGTCCTTTGCCGCCCTGCTCGTCGGACGCGCCGTCCAGGGCGTCGGCTGCTCCGGCGTCAGCATCTCCGTCCGCACCATCCTCGCCGACCGCGTCTCCCTCTCCGAGTTCGCCACCAACTGGACCATTTTCGTCCTCATCAACGGCATCAGCTTCGGCCTCGGGCCCCTCATCGGCGGCTACCTGACCCAGGTCTCCTGGCGCTGGTGCTTCGCCATCAACCTCCCCATCGGCGCCGTCTCCGTGCTCCTCGTCGCCTTCCTGCTCCGCAAGGAGCTCATCGGCCCCCAGCCCCTGCCCGAGCTCGCCGGCACCGAGAGCTCGCGCGGCCGCTTCGTCGCCAGAATCTCCACCGTCGACGTCACCGGCCAGCTGCTCTTCCTCTTCAGCATGGGCCTGCTGCTGCTGGCCTTTACCTGGGGCGGCAGCACCTACGCCTGGAGCTCCCCCGCCGTCATCGCCCCTCTTGTCATTGGCGCCGTCATCACCGTGGCCTGGCTGTTCTTTGAGCGCTCCATGACCAACGGCCGCGCCATGTCGCGCGTCTTCTCCCGCCAGCGCGCCATGATGCCCTGGGATCTGCTTTCGCAGCGCGACACCCTCATCGTCTTCCTCGTCACGTTCATTGGTGGTATGGCCATGTTTGCTGCCATGTACTTTATGGACCTCTACTTTACCTTTGTCGAGGGCAAGAGCCCCAGCGACGCGGGCATTGGCCTGCTCTTCTACATGCCCGGCCTGGCCGTTGGCGTCTACATGGCCATTTTCGCCCTAAAGGTTTGGCCGCGCCAGACGCTCCCGCCGCTGGCCTTTGGCTCTCTCACCACAGCCGTTGGAATAACTGTCCTCACCTATGCCGTTCACGTCAAAAATACGAGCCTTATCTACGGCATGCTGGCCCTCATCGGTCACGGCGTCATGCTGCGTATGAACCCTGGCTCGCTTCATTGCCTCGGCTACTTTCCCGAACAAACCTCACAGATCACTTGCCTGTCCGCTTTCGCCACACCTTTTGGTGGACTTGTTGGCCTGACAATCATGACGACCGTCTTCAACAACAAGAGCGGCGCATCCCACCTCGACGCCAAGGAAGGGATCACCTGGGCATTCATCTCCATGATCCCCTTCATGTGGGTTTGCGTGCTACTGGCGCTATGTCTGGGGAATGTCTGGATTTTGAAGAATGGCGACCACGAGATTCAACATGGCTCCTATCTCCTCGGTCTCATCCGCAGCCGGCCGCTCGACAAGGAGCTGCGTCATCGCGGTGAAGGTCATTTTCGCGAAAGCACCATGGATAAGACGGTGCAGCCAGCAGAGGACAAGTGTTGAGTTGACTAAATCATTTGATGATGATTCTTTCTAGCGCACATAGACTGTTTAGTTAAATACACCCTTTCTTTTTTGTTCCATAAGCACTCGGCTCTACCCCTTCAGCGCCACGACTGCCCGACTACTATATACACCCCTAAAACTGAAGCAGATGCCCCTGCAATCGCCCGTCGTTTATTTTCACTATCAGAGAAAAACTCCAGAGTAGTCTTTGGCATGAGCAGGCAGTCGGCTCAATCGAGCGACACACTCGCCACTAGCCTCATGCCCAGCACCTTTGGGAACAGCTCTGTCAGCTGGAGAAGTCTAATTTGACCTCTTGTTTGCTTCTAGTCATGTATACAGTTACTATGAGGTGAAAGTCCACAGTTTTCCTGCTTGGGCTAGTATTTCCAGTGGAAAGGGGGGGAAATATCTGCGAATGCGCTGGCTGGCGCCGCAGGTGACTCATAAGTGGCGGCGGCAGTCTGGCGATGTCCGCTTCTGCCAACGCTCCCCGAAACCTAACTCTTATCAGAAATGCGCATATCCATGGTAAAGTAGACAATGGCTCTCCCATATTATAATACTATGACGGTTTCCGACGAGCCATGGAAGTCAGCTGCCCCCGAAGCCAGTCACCGACAGCTTCTACAAGTCCCCCTTGCCGTTCTAGACGCGCTTGCGAAAAACGATCTCTCCTCCGCGCAGGCCTTGTCCAACAACCCCAGAATTACCCCATACATTGCTTCGGACGAATGCAGCAGCGTGTGGAAGCGGCGCGCGGCCCAGATCCGCGCCAGCCCAAGCGACGCCACCTGGGTGACCCGTATCGTGGTGGACGCCCGGACAGGCGCCGTCGTTGGCCGGGCGGGCTTTCACGGGCCGCCAGACGAGCGAGGCATGGTAGAGGTTGGATACTCAACTGACCCGCTGCATCGCCGTCGGGGCCACGCGCGGGCGGCGTTGCGTATCATGTTGGATGTGGCGGCCGGAGACCCCCGCGTCCGGGTGGTGCGGGCGTCCATTCAGCCAGGGAATATCGCGTCGATGGGGGTGGTAGGGGAGCGTGGATTCAAAGAAGTGGGCGAGCAATGGGATGAGGAAGACGGACTGGAAAAGATCCTGGAAGTTGGTGTGAGTTGAAGGAACTTCACGGGCCACGCCGAGAATGTGCGGACAAGACCGGCCTGCCGAGGTTTTGCTGCCGGACACAAGACATTGCGCTGCAACGTATGACATAATTTCACGAGGAACCTCGGTTTCTGCCTCAGTCGGTTTTGAATACCTTGAACGGGCTAAATGAAGAGCCAAGACAGGACACTTGGCTGGTAGGTCGGTTGGAAGCAATGGCCCAGGAACCGAAACAATGGGCATAGTATGGAAGCGAGCATGTTTGGAAGGGGCTCTTTTTATGAAAAGAAAAAATATTATGTTTTATTTATTGAAATGATTGCAACTTGATAGTAAGCCCAACTTCCCACAGGAAAAGACGTCACACGGACAGTATAAAGCCCATTGCATTTGGCCAACAATCGGCGTTCGCGGACCAAGAGGGTTTTACGCCACCGCGAACGCCAGAGCGAAAGAAATAGACATGAGACATAAAACAATCACCTCACTCGTGAAATATCCTATTCTGGATTCTAGCCGAATCCAAGTATTATCGTGCCTGATTGTCAACACGGTTGCCTAGTCAGGGAGCAGGCAGCTGAATAAAGGCAACTCCACCAACACTTATAAACCACCTCCTCTGCAAGCAGCTCAACCACTTCAACCACAGTTCCGTTCCCCAATCTCCCTCATCATGAATGTCTTTGTCCGTTGGCGGCCCCTCGTCGGCGCCGAGGCACGTTCCGGCAGCGTCGGGCACGGCACCGCCACGACGCCGTCTTCGCCCCTGCTCGCCGTCACCGTGAACCGCGGCCTCACGCCCGCCGACAAGCCGTGGACGAGCGCCTTTGCCTTCTCCGGGGTGCTCGACGGCGCCGCCTCCAACGCCGCCGCGTACGCCGCCGTCGTGCAGCCCGCGGTGCCGCGCGTCGCCGCCGGCGGGTGCTGCAGCTTCTTCGCCTACGGGCACTCAGGCAGCGGCAAGACGCACACCGTCGTGGGCGGCGCGGAGCAGGACGGCCGGTCGGGCCCGGGTCTGTGCCTCGCGGCCGCGGAGGAGCTGTTCGCGCACATCGACGGCCTCAACGCCCGCGGGGTCGGGCACCCGCCGCTGGCGCTGGGGCTCAGCGTGTTCGAGCTGCGCCAGAAGGCGGCGTTCGACCTGCTCAACGGCGGCGCCAGGTGCCACATCCGCGAAGGGCCGGACGGCAAGGTGCACGTGCGCGCGGAGACGGAGACGCTGGCCGGCGGCCGCGTGCGCGTGCGGCCCATCGTCAAGCGGCCGTGCTGGACGCTCGCCGAGCTGCGCGAGGCGCTCCACGGCGCGCTGGCCGGCCGCGCCGTCGGCACGTCCTCGGTGCACGAGCAGAGCTCCCGCACCCACGCGGTGCTCGAGCTGGAGGTCATTGACGCGCCGCTCGTCGCCGCGCGCGCCGCGCTCGTCGACCGGCAGTCCGAGCTGGTGCCCGTCGGCAAGCGCGCCATGGACGTGACCATCGCGGAGCAGACCAAGGGCGTGCTGCGGGACGCCGACGGCACCTACGCGCCGCGCCCGGGCCACGTCGTCAACCAGGCGCTCATCGACGAGGTCAACGCCGAGAAGGCGCGCTTCGAGGAGCGCGTCGCCGCCACCGAGGCGCGCATCGAGGCCCTCTACGCGCAGCACCGCGACCCGGACGCCGGGTGCCTCGGCGGCAGGATGGTGTTTGTGGACCTGGCCGGCGCCGAGTACCAGCAGGACGGCAGGCGGATGGCGGCGGCGGCGCAGACGCCCGCGGAGCGCCAGGAGGCGCGCCAGATCAACGGCGACCTGCTCGCGCTGAAGGAGGTGATGCGGGCGTGGGCCGCGCGCGAGCGGCGCGTGCCGTACCGCGCGTCGCCGCTGACCATGGTGCTGCGCGAGACGTTCGCGGACGCCCGGCACTGCGCCGCGGCCATGGTGGTGACGGTGTCGCCGGCGGCGGCGCATCACGCCGCGACGCTCAACTCACTCAAGTACGGCAGCCTCATGGGGGCGGCGCGGTAAGGACGGCAGCGCCCGCGCCTTGCCAGGGGGATCATGTGGTTGCCACGTTTTGTCTGTTTCTTGGCTCGTGTCTGAGAGAAATGTGAGGATCCGCCGTGGCATCTATGGGGCAATGGTTGTCTATTGTTAGAAAAGCCAGTAGCGAGGCGCTTTTGAGCTTCACTTTTGCGCAGCCCAGCCACCAACTCGCATCGAACAATGCGCGGTTCAGATCCGAAGACGCAGCTCCATCAATGGGCCTTACAATGCCGGAAATGAGATGCTAGGATCACTACAATAGCAAATGAATCTGCCACCATTCAACACTTGCTGCCGTGGCTCACCGATCTCGAGATGATATAAATGCGTTCGCTCCCGTTCGCTTCTTGGTATCGTTTTGAGCCATCGTTGCGAAGATACCCTCATCTTTATCGCTTCAACTTTCTCTTTCTAGTCATATCTTGCGAACAGTCCAAGCATCACATCCGTCCTCGCTTCCTCTGCTACACTTCCGCGATGCCGTACCTCAACCGGCGCACCGTCCGGAACTTGCTCGCCCGCTCGCGCCCCTCGCCTTCTCCCGGGCCCAGCCGCCGCCGTGAAGAGGAATCTTCCGCGCCCCAAGAGTCCCCCTCGTGCTCCAAGCCAGAGGCGGGCGCTCCCGTCTCGCCCGATACTGTCCCTGCTGGTCCGCCAGAGCCTCCGTCCGGCCACACGAGTGCCCGCGCCGTCACGGCGACCGAGAGCAGCTCGCCCGCCTCCGTGCCGGCCGTCGCCGCAGGCAACGACGTTGCAGGTCCTGCGCCGCCGGAGACAAGCCCTGGAAGCCACGCGACGCGCATAGACGCCACGCAGCAGCGAGAAATCGCCGCATACCTGGAAGCGGGCATTCCCATTGCGAGCGATATCACCGCGCCGCCCGTCTTCGCGCCGCACGCCAGCGGCCAGGTTCCCGCGACAGACTCTCCCCCGTACGAGTTCAACGGACTCTTTGCTGTCCCCGTTCTGAACAACCCGCCGGCGACACCTGGCGCGCCGCCGCTGTACCAGCCACATGCGTCCGAAGCTGAGGTGTTCCCGCAACTCCCGTTTACCCCGTTCCATCGTAACGCCATCGCCGCGCGCGGCGGCGAGCAGGTTGAACATGAGCTCCCCGGAGATGTAAGCTTTCCCCTTTCTCGTGTTCAACTCACCTCCAACACTCCCAGGACCGCTTCCCTCGCTCCCCAGGATCCCGCGCCGTCAACGGCTCATGGCTCGGCGGGTAAGTCTGTCCGTTGTATGCATCATTCCCTCGCTAACAAATATAGCCGCTTCGAGCGCTTCACCGTCGGCGGCCGCACCTTCTTCTGCCCCGTGCACCTCATGCTGCGCTACCCGCACTGGCGGCTCCTCCTGAACCTCGAGCGGCCGCCGCAGGGGTGGGTGCTGTCCGCGTCCGTCGACGCCGCCATCTTCGCGCTCGTCATCGAGGCGCTCGTCTCCCCCGCCGGCTTCGACGGCACCGAGCCCGGGCTCAACCTGGTCAAGCTGGCGCTCGCCGCGCGGCAGGCGCACGACTGGGGCATGGAGCGCGAGGTGGCCAAGCTGGTCGCCAGCTTCCGGCGGTACGTGGCCCGGCGCGTCTTCTACCGCAACCCGCACCGCCCGGACGCGCACGGCGTCATGGACCACAACTACTTCGTGCACCGTTCCGAGGACATCTTCCGCGCCTGGCGCGTCGCGAGCCGCGCCCCGCGCGCCCTGCAGCGCTGCCTGCCCCCCGCGGAGCTCGTCTGCCTCTACGCGCTCGCCGTGCCGCGCGACCTGTGGCCCGCGCTGACGGCCGAGTTCCCCGACGAGTTCGCCGCGCTCATCGACCTGTCCGCGCGCCTCCGCGTCGTCCCCGAGGAGGTCGACTACCACGACTGGTGGCTGCGCTTCTTCCGCCTCGCCGGCTGCCTCGACTTTGACTGGATGGCCGACGTCCCGGACGTGCTCAACCTGTTCTTCCGCAGCCAGGAGGAGGCGGCGCAGGCGAGCGCGCGGCAGGAGCAGCAGATGGCGCAGACTGCGGCAAGGGAGGGAGATGCGCTGAGTGGAAGCCCGGTTGCCGTGCGTGAGACAGCTGAGGTGGCCGCGCAGTGAGCTATTTTGCAAGACGATTGCTCAAGAGATGTGATGTTTGCATGATACATGAAGGACACGATTGATCACTTGCTTGGTTTGCTGGATATTGCTTGTGGCTGCACTTCTCTGCTGGCTGGCTTGTTTGGCTTCAAGGGTTACTTATGCTTGCTCGGTTGTTCATGGCCGACGATTGCTTCATGCTACAAGGTTGCTTCCGCTTCAACTGTACATTGTAATACGCGACCGACGTTTGACACTCGTTGCTGTAGGTACGCTATAAGTTCGAAACAGTTCCAATTCGCTAGATGTCTGCTCAAAATTCAATTCAGAGCTGCTTTTCATTGGAAGAATGTTTTTTATGATACCTCATGCCTGCGACCACCGAACTCCTCAACCCCCGTCTCATGCTACATCATTTATATATACAAAGCGTAGTTATACTTCAAATTTCTTTTTGTAAGAAAACAGGTCCGCGAGCTTAATCCAGGACTAGGTTCCACAGACCATCGCCCAGGTAATGAGCCTCCTCCACGACCGGGCCCTTGCCCTTAGCCTTGACCTCGGCCGTACCCTCGACCAGGATGCCCACCGCGCACGCCTCCTCCTTGCCCTCGGCCGTGATCACCACCGGCTCGCCCTTCTTCAGCTCCCTGCTCCAGCGCCCCTCCTCGTCGACGTGCTGCTCCAGCTCCTTGCCCTCGGGCAGGTCCGCGGGGCTCCCGTCCAGCGGCAGGCGGCCCCCC
>LUFD01002428.1:15045-43199 GCA_003025255.1 Cordyceps pruinosa | reverse complement strand
GTACTACTAAATTAATTAGGGCTATTACTTTTAAAAGTAAATAAAATAAATAGTAAAAAGGTAATTAATTTTCTATTCTAATGAGTGGACTTTAACTATTTATTCCTTAGCCATAGCTAGTAGCGATAGTAATTTCCGAGCGACTTTAGTGGGGGCTAGAGCCACTAATTAAAACAAAGCGGACCAGATCCCAGCCGTCACAACATAACCATTTAATAGAGTATAAACTACTTTAATATTACCATACTAAGATGTAAGATATAGAGGCGTAGCTATATATAGATCGATCGTATTAGGCTCTATACCGACATGTAGTAACTAGCGAATAATAGGGACATCGCCTATAGCTATAGTATAAGCTAGTGTAGAAAGCCTAAAAGAATTTCGTACTATAATATTAAAAGTATAGCCTAATAGCGCCTAGACTACTATTACGTTACTATATCTTATAGCTTCGATTAATAGCATAGTACTATCATTATTAATAGTATCTATATCTACGCTAAAGAGGAGTAGAAGCTTAATAATATCGAGATTAGGCTCTTAAGCTACGCTATAAAGAGGCGTTGCTCCCTACGTATCGTATATATCTTTGTCTACCCCTTATTCGAGGAGATGCTAATAGATTCTATAGTGGCCTACTCTAATAGCGTAATGTAGTGCCGATAGGTTACCGTCGAACCTCTCGTCTAGGTAGAAGCCAGTATTAAGAAGTAGATTAATTACAAATAAATAACTATACTAAATAGCAAGAAGGAGAGGAGATAGACCCCTAGCATTAGAGATACTAGCTATAGACTATTGTAGGGCTTAAGAAGCGTTAATAGACGCTAGAGCTAGCTTATAGTCGCCTACTATAGATGCCTACAATAAAGCCTTGTACTTATATCTTACATCTTTATATAAAAGAAAGGCTTAGAAATTGTAAAAGGCGGAGTTAGTTTATATTACTATAGAAATATCTTAAATAGGTAGAAAAGAGAGAATAAGAGACTTTAGCTTTAGGGATAATAATAAAAGAGTCACTATAGCGAAAAATTTACTACGACGTTATGTAGGAACCTTACGAACTCCTTAGCGAGCTACTCTTATATAGCGTGGCCTCTATTACTTAACTACTTTAAAACTAGCTACTATAAGTAACTAAGATCACACCCGGCCAAGCTACCAACATTCGGCGGCAAGACGCCGTGCTTAAGCGGCCTATTTAGTCCTACACACCTCCGTCCACTACACTATCTACTCCGGCGGTCGAGACCTTACTAGTCTTGTCGTTACTAGCCTACTAGGGAGCTTTTGCGTTGATTAGTGCTCATTACCCCAGGCGGCGTCTGTTCGTTTATTGGCCGCCGTTGTTACCACGTTACTATTTGTTTTTTCGGGTACCGCCTACCCCCCCGACCTTATGTAGTCTTGCGTTCCTTATTAGTCTCACGACCTTCCTACACTAGGGCTTAGGAAATGCTACTAGTAGCAACGTTAATTATATGTAAGTAAGCCAAATTAGATTCCTCTTTAGTGCTAGTAATAGAGTAGGTTATAACTAGCTTATTAATTAGAGACTTTATATAGTTGCTAGTAAGTCGCTAGGTATATAGTTGTATTTACCGTGCTACTAGTAACTATAAGGGCTTAGGTACTAGTAGCCTAAAGTGTAGCGCTATAGTGCCTACTATTACTAGTAGCAGCGGACGTAAGCTACTAGAAATATAAGTAACGGTTATTAGTAGCAGCTATTCGGTGCTAGTAGGAGTAGATATAGGCTCTACTAGTAGCTAGTAAGTACTAGCACTAGAATTTATAGGTATGCTAGTAACTAGTATAGCTAGTAATGCTAGTAACCTAGGCTAAGGGTAGTTACTAGTAGCGCGTTCTATATGTTGCTAGCAACACTGCTAGAGGATGCCTAGAGCTGCTGGTACTTTTGTATAGGTGGTGCTGGTAATTTAGAGAGGAGATTGCCAGTAGCTGGCTAGTACTGGCAGCCAGCGGCAGGGCCTGTACCAGCAATCAACCAGTGCTGGTAGGCGGTGGCATGCAGCTGCCAGCAGCCGTGAGCTGCTATTTTATTTATTTATTAATTTATAGACTGTCCTAGCCGCCTTCTAGCAGCTATGCAGCGTGCAACTATACACAAATCACTCCTACAGTCCAGGGGATTAGTCTCTCTTACAGGAAATCTATACCTATCAAGCGGTTCCTACATAAGAGGCTCGTCCTTATTAAGCGACGGGATCTAAGGAAGCTCTTTACTAACAGTCATTCTAGCTATTCTATATCTTTAAACTTATCAGGCCTTTCCTAGCCCTCCTTAGCTTCTATATAACTAAAATCACTTATCTACGCTATATATTAAAGTACAGTAGACAGGACTGCTCGAAATTATCCTAGTAGCCCTATCCTTAGGATTATTTTTGCTACCTATACTACTATTAGCGAGCTATAGAGAATACGTTTAATGTTAATATATAGGTATTTACTTACCTACATTTTCTATCGTTCTTCTATCTACTTTCTACATTTAAGTAGGATATATTGTATAGTTTAAGGTCTATAGCTATATTAGTATTTATTAATATCTACTTTATTAATAGTATAGAGGTATATATTAAAACTAATCTTACTACTATATATTTACGTTATTACGGAACTAATAGCCTTATATATTCTACGGTATAAGTTAAGTGTTGCTTTCCTAGGTTTAACCCTAAGTTAGAAGAGCTCTCTTCTATACTTAGCTATTTCCTAGGAAGCCGCCTACTTAGCTTATATAGCCTTGTAGATAATAGTCTTAATAGGTGCTATGAGAATACGAAGGGAATTCGGCTCTAATAGATCCCTATGCTATTAGGTAGCGTCTTTAGCTACCTTATCGGCGGTTTCGTTACTAGGTACGCCTACATGTACCGGGACCTAACGGAGCTACACATCCCATCCTTTAGTCCGGATTTTATTAAGTTCTTATATAGCCTCTATAAGGATATACTAACTAGATAGGTGTTTTAGATTCCACATCGCTTAAATAGCGGCCTAGTTGTTAGTAAAAATAGCATAGTAGCCTAAATGTGTACCTACCTATGAGACCTCCTCCAACATTCGTAGTGCTAGGACTAGCCCTCTTAGTTCCGCAGCGTATATAGTAGACATGTCTAATGTACCTAGATACTTAAGCTTCCTTATATAATGGCCGTTATCCTGCGCCAGGACTGCGGCAGCCCCGACGTGGCCGTCAATGCCGCTGCCATCGGTGTAGATGCGAACTGTGCCCGGAGCCATTGCATTATGTTCTTTAATTGCATCGCCGGTAGACTCGTTGATGTGGATGAAGGGCGGGCTCCACCACAGTGGCACTATGTGCGGCTGGCGCTTCTTAAGTTAGCTTAGTTAGACACTATATTTACGTTCTAAGATGTTCGATAGCTAATTTAAAGGGCTAAGTTCTATATTGCTAAGTAAAGCTATGTTATTAAATAGTGGGCTAGTGTGAATACGTATAGCTACCTCTAGTGCTATTTACTCTAATTGCTACTACACTAGAAGTAAATGTACTTCTACGTCTACCGCTACTCTAGCTGTCGTCCGAAACGCTCCTGTGATAATTTAAGCGGCTCGCCTCTATATCTTCCTAATTACTACCACTATATCACTACCTCTACTCCTAGGGCTTCCACTTAGGGTATACCACGCTAAGTATCTATATAGCATTTAAGGTATAATTATTACCCTATAAACCTATCGTAAGTTAACTAACTCTATGCCCTATGTCGATAAGGCTAGGGCTAATAGAGTAGATAGGCGTTTCATTACCGTAGCCTCCATCTCTTCTTAATAGTAATACCACCAAAGTCTAGTATCTATATAGATACCTAGGTATCGGCATAATAGAGACGTATAGATAGTGGCGTGTAGTAGGCGAAGAGTATGTATACTATTTATCATAGGGTCTCTTATAAAGTAAACTAGCTTATACTTTACTAGTATAAATTAAGAGCTATACTTTCTTCCCTAGTCCTTAGCCTTATAGTATATTTTCTTTAGGGTTTTATAGTTATATAGGGCTAATAGTCTAATTACTAGGATTAATATATTATTAATATATCCTACTACTTCTATATCTTTTATTTTATAGGCCTTAATAAGGTCTATATTATAAAAAAGATATAGAATTAGAGAGATAGGTAAGCCTTATAGAATTCTAGTTTAGATTAGTGCCGCTAGTACTATATATTCCTATAGCTTTATAGTTGTAAAGTGATTATAGAGAAACGAATCTATCTAGCGTATAATATTATTACTAACTCGACGCTTGTAGAGATTATATAGAAGCCGTTCTTACGACACGTTGTTATACGCCCCTAACACGTCGAGGAGGAGTAGCGAGGTAACTTTACCCTCGGACTAAGCCTAGTATATCCGTTGGAGAAGGAAATGTACGGCGTGCTCCGTTGATATAAGTTTTCAACCGCTAGTATGTCAGCTCGGGAGGAGTTAATATACATTAGCTAGGTACGCAAGTTAGTTTACAATAATAGCTTCTAGAGCCTTCCCTAGAGTATTAAGTAGGGTAATAGGTCTATAGGCTTTTAGCTACATGTAGTTATCTTTCCCTAGTTTCCTTAAGGCTATAGTAATTATACTCTTAAAATATCGAGGATAGTAACCTTAATAAAGATATACGTTAAAGAGTACGTAGAGGCTTAGGAGTAGAATGTCAAGTGTCTAATGTAGGATGCTATTAGTAATACTATCTAGTCCTAGGGCTTTATTTAGGGATACTTTATATACTACCCTCTCAATCTCCGTAATAGATATATTAGGACATTTAATAGGTAGTAGATAATTATAGCCTTAGATATTAGAGAGATTAGCTTAGTATAGTAGTAGGAAAAAAGATTAATATAGTATCTCTACCTTATCTTATAGTATCTTAGCTACTATCCTATTAGGCTTTTTAATCGCTAGGGTATAGGTAGATAATAATTTGTACCTATTCTTAGCCTATTTAACTAGTTTCTAGAGGCTAGATTAAGACAATAATAACTCCTCTACCCTTTAATAGAAATTATTCTAGAGAACCTTTTAGATATAGCGACCTTTTCTATTATATACCTAGCGGTATACTTTGTAGTTGTCGTTATATCTTATTCGCTACTACCTTCGTCGTAGTTGCTATACCTCCGTGTATATAGCTTTGCATTCTTGATCGAAACCCGCAATGGAGTGGGGAGATAGGTTAGTCTAGGGTGTAGATGTGTCTATACCTGCTTCTAAAGTAGACACGATCTAGGTAATATGTGTATTGATGTCCTCTTCGTCTGCGAGCTCCTGAGATACGTCGTAGGGAAGACGGTCGAAGAGTGTCTACCTGAGTATCTTCGGGTCCGTCTTTAACTACAGACGTTTTCTTACTAGAGTCGCTGGTTGCTAACTCCAGTTGACGATTAGACCGATTGGTAGGTGATCGGAGTCGCAGTCTAGCCGTCTGTCTATCTTGTAGTGTACGACCCGGGAAGCTAGGTGTTTAGAGGTAAAAGTAAGATTAATCGTCGAAACGCCGCCGTTCTATCGGTGAGTCGGCATTCCTAGCTCCGTGAGCAACTGAAGTTCGAAATCCTCGATGGTTGTAAGGAGCTTATCGGCATTGGGCCTATTCTCCGCACCTCGATGTGTTGTCGACTAGATCGGATGGCGGAGATTGAAGTCGCCTAGTACAATGACCTTGTGACGTTAGCCTACCGTTCGAAGCGTATTAGCGAGAAGCCGAAGGGTGTTAGTTGTTACTTCATTATAAACGTTAAATATGCACACGCTTATGTTTGTAAGGGGGTTGCGTATAGTAAAAGTGATTATATCTCTTAAGATGTGCGATATAGTCCATGTACTAGGCTCGAGTCGTTAATAAATGTATAAACATACCCTCGTCCTAGAGTCAGCAAGGTATGTAAGTCGAAAGTGCTTCTTAAGAGGATGGTAGGTTATGTCGATAAATGGATTATACTAAGGTTCTTAGATTGTAAGGATATCGTATTTGAGGACTCGGGAGTTAGAGAAGAGACTTGCTAGGACGACATCTTTTAATTTCTAGACATTGTACTGTAAAATTCGTAGCTCGCGATGTCTCAACATTAGGAAGTTGCTGCTGAATTTGTGTCTGTATTCTGGCTATGTCGAGCGCTTCGTCGTCCTCGGCAGGGGGCGGTGTTCATAGGCTCTTCTCTTAGGGTCCAACTAGGGGTCAGGTTGCTGCCTTTGCCTACGTCAAATGTAACTATAATGTTTTTCTAGGCGTAGACTCGTCGGATATGTTTTTAGAGGAGGTATGCGTCTAGCCAGTCCTTGCCGCAGTAGACACATGTCTTCATACATCTCGCGATCCTAAGCTTAGCGTCTAATCTTAGCTAGTCGTCGTAGAGCTCTTAATGTGCGAGGTAGTCACATCCTTTAAAGATATTCCCCGAGGCTACATGTGTCTCCGTCGCAGTTGATGTAAGTGGCGACGGTTCCTCTTCTACGGGCGCAGTACTCGTATTCAGCCAGTCGCCTTCGTAACTGTTAGTAAAGTTGGCGAGCTAGTCTTCGGCCTCATATCTCAACGATTCCTTAAATCCCATTTCTAGGTAGCGAGGCTAAGCTTCGCTGGCTTCTTCACCGTTACAAAGGTCAAGGGGGACTTCCATTAGAGGTATCCGGTCTTGAAGTGGCGACGGGTCTACTGCCTATAGTTGATCTGCCTCTGCTGGTGGTGGGGTAACTAAAATTTGAAACGTTGTGGCTTCCGCGATCCCTGGTGTGCCGGCAAGGAGTTGAATTTGCTAGGAGAGCTGCGTCTCTGCATGACCACAGTCGGGACTTATCTCTCTGTTTGTCGTTATTTCTTCCGATGTTTGCGTATCTGGAGCCAGTGTTGCATTCGTATCGTTGCTGTAGTCATCGGCGCGGCCGGTGCTTCGTGTTGCTGACTTCGTAGTGTGACTCTTTGGGGGAACATGCCAGTAGATGCTGCGGACCTCTTTCGCTTGCTCGATTCGTTTCTTTTCTCTTCTTCTCGCTAGGCAGGCATTGCTCCATGCAGTGTGACCTTCTTTGCAGACTACACATCGGGGAGTGAATCCCTCCACGTCTTTCCGACGGTAGTGTTTTATCTCATGTAGCTCTACACAATAGCCACATACTTGGGAAGCGTTGCATTAAGTGGTAATGTGGCCGTACTAGTAGCACTGGAAGCATTGTTTTATTCTATAGGCGCGGTCGTAGAGTTAGCATTAGTGTATTTAGCCGTCCCACGCCATTCCGGTATATATAACAGCGTTCGCCATAGTAGGGTCTATAAATTTAACAACAATTAAGGAAGCTCGCTTAAGATTCCCTTCTTTTATTAACTATCCTATATATAAGATCTTAGCTCTAGTAATAACTATGTAATTATCTACGAGCATTTAATTAATAGTTGCCTTTTAATCTTTAATATTAATGGAACTAGTAGGAATGCTATAGATAATAACTCCGTAAGTTAGTACGATAAGCTTAGTATGTGCTCCTAAACCGCTAATCTACTCCTTGTTCTACTTAAGCTATGTTGCCTTAGCGGTTGTGCTTGTAAAGATTTGTATGTCGCCACTCTTAAGCTAGTACGCCGCGACGACCTTAACTGACTTTGTTGCCGCATTGTTGCTAATAGACGTCTTAACCTGTTGTTTTGTCTACATCGTAAAGTGAGCTCGGTGACGTTAGGCGACGCTTTGATCTTTAAGCTTAACTGTAACTACTCGGTCCTTATATGCTGTCACGGTGGAGTGTGTCTTGGAAAGGGCTGCCTGTAGAACAGGCGGGGGGTTCGGTAGTGAGCCCTTGGCTTGTGCCGCTACCTGGGCCCACGATGCCGCGGGCCTTACTCTGCTAAAGTTGGAACCATTTAGGGCGGAAGTGCTTAAACCTACAGAGTTCTTAATAATGGTGACGTCGTTCTATATGCTTTGTGTGCATTGCGTGGCATCCTTGACCTGCTAGAGGATCTCGCGTAGAGCGGGTTAACGGAGAACCTTTCCGACGAGCGTAATAGTTGATTCTAAGTATGGCTGCACTATGTTCTATGGTACTTGATTCTACTTGCCTCTATTGACCGTCTGCAATTGGTAGCATACTTCTTTTAGGTATGTGGCGTGCTCGTTGATGTATTCGGGGCCGTTGTTGACCTTTAGCCACTTAGGCGCCATTACTACAAATAAACGCGTTTTGGACGCGTTTTCTACAATAATTGCCTATGCAATCGCAGGTCTGCTATGGGATTTGCGAAATATTACGCGTTTCCAAAAATTTGTTCTGAGCTGGTGGTGGTGTTTTTTCTCTGCCGTGAGCTGCTAGCATTGGCCTTCGAACAGGCTCCGCAGTGCAGACAGCTGGCATCTACCGCTGCCAGCAACCCGCGCAACACGTTACTACCAACCTAACTTAAAATAAAGGCATCTGAAGTTTTACCCGTGCCGAAGGTTACCAGCACCCTAAAATTAACAAGCTAAAATAAAGAAGAGTTTAAATAAGCTAAGATATATATAACTAGGCTAGGAATATTTTATTAAAGAATATAATTATTCTATATATCTTATAAAATGCTTTAGTTTTACCTATTATTAACTATAGTGGTTACCTATTCCTAGGTGGAGAGGCTTATATTATTTAACAAGACTAGTAAAATGATAGGGTAGCCTAGCTACATACGTAGTGCCGTCGCGCGACTAGATCCCTTATTTATAGATTTTTATATATAGTACATATTACCTATAGTAAGTAAGAATTAAATTACTACGACAGATCTTATTTATAAAGACACGTAGATAATAGGTAATTACTCTAAGGCCCTCCTACTATTACGCGCTAAATTAGGCGTATTTATTGCACTATAGCACTAGGAAAATAGATATATAACTCTACTAGAGCTATCCCCTTAGAAATAAAATAGTAGGATAATATATATATATAGTACATCTAAACTATTTAAAGACGACACACTTAAAGCTATTTATTAAGTCTAGGATTCTTAGGGTAGAGGTGGCGATTGTTGTGGTTAGCTGTTAGTAGTGCGACCATTTAATAATAGCTAGTACTACTAGATTAATATGGGCTAAATATTAAAAGAAAGGCAAGTAGTATACTTTAAAGAGGCTTCGAACCCTTAAGGAGTAGACTTATAGTGCTAGACTAATTTTAAAATCCTAATTGATATTATAAGTAAGCTATATACTATATACTAGGTATAGGATTAGCTAATATTACTAAATAATGCTATACTAAATAGGAAGGACAAGATATATATTAGTTATATAGATATAGAGATAATACTAGAAATAGAGTAGAATGAACTTAAATTTAATAAGGGCTAGGACCTTAACTAGGTAGGTATAGAAGACTAGCTTAGTAATAAATAGAAAACTATATTCTTAACCCTACTTTAATAGGCGCGGGTGTAAATCGGGGAACCGACGACAATTATCTTGTACTACTAGTAAAGGCGTCTAGCTATATAAGTGTATTACGGCGACCTAGATTTCGACTACTTATAAGATGCTATGAAGTAGCTATTTCTATGCTAAGTCTTTAGATTTTCTTGTCTTTAGTAATTCTTTTACGATTAGTTCGACGCCGTAGCTCCTAGAGAGAAGCTATTAACGTATAATTTTGTAATAGAGTCGATAGTAGATGCTCCTTAACTATTCTCTTTAACACACGTAATAAAGCTAGCTACCTTCTTATGTGGTGATATTTAAAGGGGTGCATAATAGTTAAATAGAGCTGTCGTTTTTATAAGAGCTACTAGCACATCGTTCGTTATAATGATCGAGAAAACTACATAGCCGTTATTAGTATCAAGTAGCGCTTACTAAGGACGTAAAGTCATACTAAATACAGGGGAGACTAGGGGCACGCTGTAGAGAGAATTAATCTTAATTAAAATAAACTAGGGCTATAGGGCTATTGTTAGGTTACGCCACAGCGCTAAAGGGCGCTGTTACACCTAGGTATTTAAAGTGGTGCGTCGCCGTAGTAGAACTGTTGTTAGTACTATCCGTAGTTATTCAACAAGCACAGAATTATGGTCGTTTCCCTATCGCCGTTTTAGTAACTACTCTATAGCCTCGAATATAGCTTACAGCGCCTATAGTTACTTATTTTTGTTTATAATATTACCTCTTTTCTTAAAGCTCGTGTTGTTACGGAACGAAGTGGCTAGATACTTAATCTATAGCCTATAAATTAGTATAGCTTAATAGTATCGTCATTCCTTAATACTTATAAAAGAGGTCTACTATACTAGCTAGTAAGCTACACTAACTATCTAAGCTACTCCGGGCTTAATAAGAGATAGAAGTATGTGTTTATATAAATGACTTCGACCTAGATACTAAAACTCTTAGAATTTATATAGCGATTATCTAACTATTCTATTATATATATAAAATAGTACTTTAAGGAAAAGTCCTTATATCTAGCCTTTCTAGTAGATACTATAACGTAGAGAGACCTAAGATACTCTCTTAGAATGCTATATTAACTTTTATTTCTAGATAGGAGGCACTAGGAGCTATCTCGTTCACGTATGGTATTAGTGAATCGTAGGGCCCGTATACGAGCCACACGTTCTAGTATCCGCGAGCCGGTTTTTAAGTAAATACGTATAAGAGACTACTAAATGAAGTACTAGGAGCCTATTCCGCATTAGGTTTAAGAATTATCTTTTCTAGGGCGGGGATTTACATAGAAGGTTATATTGTTAATAACGTGGGGTTAGTAAGCCTTAAGGGGGAGTTTAACGACTAGCTCGATTGAACTTTAATTAAATAGGGGCTTAATATAATCTATAGAGGTATAAATTTACACATTTAGATCTTTATTATTCGAGAGGTTCCTTTATTTAATGTGTGGATTTTCTTATAAGCTATAGGAGTAATATATAGGAGACCTAAATAATATTAAATAAAACCTTTTTTCTTCTACCCTATTCTTGCACTATAATTTACACTACTTTTACGTTTATTTCGAGACTAAAATACATTTTCTTATAGGAATAAAGATATAGTTAATAAGTCTTAAACGATAATTATTTTAGTCGGCTCCTAAACTATTATGAAGAATGCTACTAAAATTAAAAACCTAATGATTGTAGAGGCATATATGGCTCTACAGACCAGCGATATAGGAAGGCCCCAACCTATGACAAGAGAACCTGTGAACTAGGAAATGACCGAAATGACATTTAAACCTAGAAGATAAAGCTTGTTATATGCGTTTGGGTAAATGTAGCTGGATACAATACTGTATCCGCAGACAATAACAGACTAGACGCCAATGAGAAGAATAAAGACGTATCTATTAGCCTGATCTATCTTATCTTTCCGTATCATAACTATTCTGAGTCAATGGGTGGTTCAAATAACTTGGGATATGTATCGTACTTGACGCTAAAAGAATAAGCTGAACAGCGATTAGGAAGGAAAAGCCCACACAAGCGGTACAGAGGTCCCGACGACACTAAAAATGCAACATTTGTACCGCTTATAAGAAATCACTAAATAAGTTACTAGCTTCTATCCGCATTGTGGAGGGTCTAATCCCTTCTTTTTACGTTACTTAAGTACTTAAACACTGAATGTATTACTTATACTGCTAGCTGTGGCGTAGTGTAACGCTGACGGTTTTATGGGTACATCGTATAGTGTTAGATTCTAACTTATACTATAGTGGATAGTATATGTACCTACTTTTGTCCCTAATTTGGAGTAGAGCGACAATCCTTTAGTCGACTCCGAGCCTGCTATTTTATGTGCACCTAATTGCCGACGTAACTAACCGTGATTTACTAACACTGTCTATCTAATAACGCCGACTATTGGCCGAGTAGAATCTGGTAGGTAGCTACCTTATATGACACTACTTTAGCGCGAATTGTTTTTTTTTTGGCACTTTTAGTAGGGTAGACGGGGTGCGCACTTGATTGGAGGCGATGGTACAACCACGCCGCTATAGACGCTCCTAGTGTCGATACGTATAAAGTAACGGCATACCCTAGCATAGTAATAGTAGTAATATGTACGAGAGATAACTATAATTAAGACTAAAAGCTAAGTTTACTAGTAAAACGGGTCTAAGACTACTAAGCTACCTTTAGTCTCTTCTTGGCGCTCTCGTCCGCGTTGGTATCCCGTTTGCGCTTCTAATTGATAGGGGGGTCGGCGGCCGGGTCTAGTCGTACTAATAGAGAAGGAAGTTATAGGGGTGAGATGGCTTAAGTCTAATCGGCGTTCTAATTGACGTTGTAGTACCACTCGTTGATAGGGCTAGCAACAGCCTGTACCCTATACTCGATTTGTAGTGTTCCGGCTAAGTGGATTATAACCGCTAGTAGAGCATCGCTTAGTAACTACAGATTAATATAGACTATATTTCGAGGAGTGTTTAGTTAGCTTAAGTCGGCAAAAAGAGTTAACTATGTATCTTAGAGTAGTGATATATCTAGTAGGCGAGGTTCTATCTACGTAGCCTAAGAATTGGAAAAGGAGCTAAACTATATACTAATCCCACTATCCTTATCTATTAAAGATTAAAATTCGAGGACTTTATAAGAAAAGACAGTCTTATAGTATAGTGTAACTTATATGCCTCGTACACCACGACCTTATGTGTCTAAAAGCTAATATGTAATGGGTGCTATATTAGGTCTCGTGTTTTTCTCTTGTTAGCCGATATGTATAGAAATGGCTTATTTACAGACACCCGCTCGCGCCGTTTTATTAATAAAGTTTATACTAGCTTAGATAAGGTCACTTTATCTAACTAGTTAACTTCAAAGGCCACTAGTACTAGTTTCGAGAGAAGCAAATTAATAGTAAAGATAAGTAGCTAAATGAGATGCCCTTATCAATAAATCTATTTTAGCTAGGGACGTTTTTATTTTCACGCTAGCTAAAACTAACACCCTACAAGCTTAGTTGGACGCAGAGGCTGCCACACCCTACGATATAGGTCTGTTAGGCGTGACTGCTAGGAGTCATATTATATCTGCCTAAAATTCAGGCTCTACTACAGCGATCTATGCCTATTGAGGCTACTAGTACAAAAGCCACAACTTAAATTACGTAATAGTTAATTTGTAACGCCCGTCCCTTTAGCGAGATAGTAATAGAGTACGTCTAGAACTTAGAACGAGGTTAATAATAAGATATAACGGTAGAGGAGCTAGTAGGAATTGTAGTTACCTAATATAGGGATATATTAGCTTATTTTAATTATTAATTTATAATAGCACTTAAATGCTAGAGATGTAGTATATAAGACGTCTATAATAACATTACTTTATCTCTAAGTGAATAATTTAGCTTATTTAAGCTCCTATTTTAAAGTGCTAATCTTAGACCTCTATAGGGCTATAACGTGTTGTAATCTAGCGTTCTACTCTAGTAGCTCCGTTGCGGGCGCTGTGGGGCCTACGCCGCCTCGCGTGATAGACAACGGTTCTAGTGCTAGGGCATCCTCGTATAACTAGCTTACATAGCTAAGGGGGAGTGGGGGTAGCTACTTATCTCTCCTGTACGCAAGTATTATACGTTAGTAAGTTAGTAGTAATTATTAGATATTAGCCTTAGAAATAAATTAAAGGTCGTTGTAGTCTTTTATATATAGTAATGTCTTTAATAGCTAGAACTAACTTTAATTAAATTAAAATATAACTAAATTTAATACTCTTTATTTTGTATTAAAGAAGCTTAGCTTAAGGATACTATAAGTGTGTCGCCACTCTCCTCTAGTACCTCGCTACCTAACACTTAAAGCACTAATGTAGAAGTGAACTCTTTAAGTGATTTCTTTAAACTATTAACGGCGGCTTCTATACTAGGTTTTGCTCGTAGTTTAGCGACATCCCTTTCTACCCTATACTACTATATGCCTACGCTTACAATAGATCTCTCTAACGCGTTAAGCCGTGTAGATATGCCTAGCAATAAGCTAGAATAATAATTAGAGATTTAATAGCCTTTACATTAAATATTAGGTAGAACTTATAGCTTTAAGTTGTCTGTAGTTGCCGCTCCGCTAGCTAGGCCGTCGAATGGCACCATTAAACTAGGAAATAGCGGGGCTAGCGGCGGAGGCGGCGAGCTAAAGTCACCGAAGTGTATTAGGGCGGGACTTCCAATGCTACTAAAGCTGCCAAAGCTGCCGAAAAAGTCTTGCGGTAGAGGTAGGCTAGCACAAAGTAGGGTGGTGTCTAAGGACGTAGGGGGCCCGAGGTCAAACCAAGCTACCTAGGGATTTAGCCTAGCAACGATCGTGCCTAGGGGCGGGGAATAAATCGTGGCGGGGGAGCTACCGCTAAGAGAAGCGGATTTATAGTCGAGTGGTGGAACATCTACTTGCGTAGGTGTACCTTAAAAGGAATTAGTAGTTGTGTTGGGTTCTATTATTAGATGCTTAAAAAAACTTTGACGTTGTTAATAAGTGTAGAGGGGAAACTTATAGTTAAATGGTTGAGTGAAGAAGTTAAAACTGAGCTTTAAGGGTATTAAATGCGCATTAAGTAAGGAGAAGGCAGCTAGATTAGGTGTAGTGTTAATATTAAAGGCCTACTAATTTAAGCCTCTAGTATGGTATTTAAGCGCCGTGTGTCGCCCCTACATGCACGATATGTAAATCGGCCACTTTAAACTCGCGACTAGTATTAGGAGCTACCTTAATCTAATTATACACTTACGAAAATTCAAGATAAAGGAATACAATGCTTATTAGTATTATTATGGTTTTTACTTGCCTCACTTGGCAAGTAGTTGCATCTTTCGACATGTATCTCAACTCGCCCTCTTCTTTACTCGAAGTGGGTCAGTTAGTCGTCTCCGCCACGTTAGTAAACTAATCAAATACACTGTTGAGCTCTGCTAACCCGAAGGAGGGTTGATATTCCCGAGGGAACGAGGTGTAAGGTATCTATGCAGTTCTCGAATAGCTCATTCTTACTAATCCACTATAACTTCTCCTCTGTTGCTTGTAGAGGATAACAGCTTCTTGCGTTCACTGTACTAGAAGGCGTACTGGACGGAGATACCGACATTGTTTGGTAAGTCTTGTGGGCGCACTAAGTGGATAGCGCTAACCCTCGAGAAGGTAGTGCGTAGGCCTGCCGCCGCACTATATACACGCCACCATCTCTAACGGGACTAGGGACATATTTATGCCGCTATAGTAGGAAGGGAAAGCTAGCTACTTAATTAAGTCGACGAAAATAAATACATTAGTAGTAACTTAGAGTACTAGGAGTGTTATTTCATTAAAAATACTTACCTCTGTGGTGATAATGTAGTTATCCTTATTCCTATAGGGAATAGAGGTAATAGGAGGGACAACTAATAGCGCTATATTTTATATAACGCCCGTAACAAGGCACTCGAGCTCCGAGGTGACAGCGTCTACATCATCTACATACGAAAAGCCCCTTACTACTACCACACCTGCCACACCTGGCGCGAGTTCTAGCCAACGAAATCCGGTTTCTTTAACCGTAACGCCGGCTAGGAAGGACATAAGCGACTCTCCATTTATAAGCATAGCGACAATGCCGGCCCCGCTGACTCGAACTATTACGGTGTCATTAGTTGGCACCCTTACTCTGCTAAGCACTCTCTGTAGCAATTAGCACGAATTCTACTGTGTTCGCCAAAGTACACCTAGAATAGCCTATAAATAGTGAAAAAAAAAAAATTATTCCCTAAAAACTATCTTCAGTTCTCTCCCTATATGCTTAAAAGCACTACGGTATCACATTCATCATGCCTCCTAGCAATATTTTACCTCCTCTTCGCCCATCGCCTAGCCCGCCTCGGGTTAGAACTGCGGACCTACGTGCAACGATTCCCTTCACTCTTGAACTAGAGGAAAATCGGCACTCTTAGCTCTGTAGGGAGAGACATTTGTCTCTTATAAATCATATAAGAACTCTCTAGTCTTATATATTCACTACCGACCAATACCATCGAAGTATTTACAAAAATGGTCGTCTTTTTCGCACTACTTAGTAGAGCCAACTAGATAGTATCGAGAGGAGGCAAGATTGTATCAAGTAGAGGTAAAAGGACATCAAAAAAAGGTTAAGTGATGTCGAGAAGGTGATTTTAATTAAACTGAAGAATACAGCTACAAATACTAATTCTCTAGCTCATAGGACTCGAAGCGTTCCGAAATGACGTCTCCCATAGCATCGGCTCCGAACAGCCCCGTAACACCAGCGGCAATGTTTGAATGGGAAGTCATAGATGGCAAGGCACCTCTAGACTCTTAATAGCTTACAGGATTAAGAGAGATAGGTTGCGGATATATCTAAATGGTTATTAGCCCTACTTCGATAGAAAGTGTTCTTTATTTGTCTCTTACTATGTCTATTGCTATGGGTGGTATGAAGCCATTCGAATACTACCACATCTAATTGTTTTGGCGGCTACGTACGCATATATATACATCGACTCCGCAGTCCCTTTGTAACTCGTGAACCTTTCGCAATACAGTGTTCCGTCGCTTAGAAAATTGTAATGATTGCCTTTTCCGTGCTTTTCGTAGCTGCAAAAGAATGTTAGGGCAGTTAGGTAGCGTTACTTTCTCCTCTAGATAGTTTTAGCTGTAGCTGATAGCCTGCATAATAAAGTCCGAGTTGGAATGAGGACGATAGAAAGACATGTTCTCTCTCTTACTTCTTATAACTCTACATCAGCACTACGCATGCGTTAATAGTCAATTTAAAACAAAGTGTTTAATTTAAGCAGTGCTTGTTTAAACAAGTGGATGGGGGCGACCGTTAGCCGCTTGTTTTGTGTAGTGACGCTAGCACCTTAGCTCTTTTGTACCTAACTACTTCGCCAGCTACGAAAGGTTTAAGAGGTTCTAAATATTGTTTGTAGTAGGATGACCGCCTAGCTAATGGCAGAAATACCCGCCCTTGTATGGGCGCCGATACCTCGACCCTTCGAAGTAGTGCCTACCTAAGCTATATATCACAAAAATAGTTCGGAATCATGATCTCTATATTTTGCCTAATTAAATTTATTTTAGGGGAGATATTCCTATTACTAAGCTTATAGCTCCTCTTCCTCCACATAAGGAGGCGATAGGCTACTACGTTCGTTTATAGAGGGCAATGTAATCTAGTCGGAACTAATCTCGCTTGTCTTATCCGTGCTATATATATTTTGGAAATCCACCGCCTCCTAATAGGAACTACTCTCCGATCGCTGGGGAGCGAAATTTAGCCGGACCTTCTTTCTAGGTCCGTCAACCGCTGAGTTGGATTTTCCGTAACGGCTATCACTAAGTCTCCTCTTCGTCTAAGGCTTAGCAGTCGGGCTATCGCTCCTTAGTAAAGTTACTCTAGTAGCTAGCCTAGCTTCGATTTGCTCCTAAAATGTATTACTAGAGTCTAGGGCCGTATTATTTATAGGCGCGGATCTTGTACTCTACTCTAGTGGTGATATAGGTGATAGCTCTCTTAAGGGAAGCTCTCCGATGGCACTATACAATTAACTAGATAGATGAGTTGTCGAGTCGACTAGATTATTATTCGAGGTAGTGACTTCTCTGTTGCCCCGCTAAGCTTAAATACCTTGGGCTCTTTTCTGTACTAGGACTGGGGTTTTCTTGGGCTTCTTAGGATAATTAGGCTGTGATTTATAAAAAGGTGTTTCTAGGAAATTGTCTCGGCGTAAGGAGTTAGGAATAGTAGTCGTGCTATTGCTGTTATTGTCATCGCGGCCTTAGATGCGCTCTAGAACGCTTCGGCTAACTAGTGGGGCTTTAGCTAAATTGGCTAGGATATCTCGCGTTTCTAGTGGCTTCTAGGTGTTAGAGGTCTGGTTTATCTGTTTAGAGACTTTTAATGTAAATCGAAATTGTAATAACTTTAGTCCGGTAGGCTGTCGTTGCTCTACTGGCCGTGTCTCGTCGACTGTTACTTGAAGAGGAGCAACACTGCTGTTTATCTCCGGAATTTCTAGGACTAGAGGTTCTAGATTCACCGAAGTAGATGGAAGTAATACTACTATTTCCATTAAATCTATATGCTATGGAAGCCTATGTCTAGCGCTATCTCTAGCGCCGCCGTTTTAACGAAGGACTTTCTAATGTACTAGTTGGTTTAGAGGACTAAGACGCCTAGCCTCTTTCGCCACAACGGAACGACTAAAAACAGGCCGCCAGGTAGTGTTCTCTTTAACTAAATCTAGGTGCGACTCCCTAACTACATCAGCTATCTCTATATCACCATTAGCATGCACACTACCGAGAGCTGTTAGTACATGCCTACTAGCCCGGCGAGGATCTAAGATAGTATCGTTATGCGTGCTAGTAACGGCAGGTTGTAGGTCCTACGCGTTCTCTAAAGATAGCAGTCCTTCGTCTAATATTCCTTTAGGTATAGTAATTTTATAGGGAAAGAAAGCGCGTAGCAAATCGCCCTAGATGAAGAGAGGATTAAGAGGCCGCAGATTTGCCGCTTTAGGTCTATAGATTCGATGTATAAAGGAACTTCTCTCTAGTATTTGATATGCTACTACTAGAGGCGTGCTAGCCCTCTAGTCGCGCTTTATAGATGGAATCTTGAAATGTGTAGCTTTAGGGTGAACTAAACTCGTGTTGCAACCCCTCTCGATCTGTGGACTTAAGAAGCCCAACTGTTTTGCCACTATATAGAGCTAGCCCATGTAGTCTCCACCGCTAGCCTATAGATACAAATCCTTTTTATTAACATTAAGTAACGGTTTCTTGGACAAGAGATGGGGAAAGCAACGAAGAGCTACAAAGAATAGAACCAAGAATACTAAGTATGAATCCACTGCACTAGGAAGCGCGACGAAGGACCCCTAAGAGACTTCGACCTTTTTTTCGATTAGCCGCCAATCCTTTCTTAAAGTATTAAAAAGAGAAGAAACGCCTAGCTCTACTAAGTCTTTCTTTCTTCGCGGTTTCTTAGCGCATAGAATGTTTCTTTCAAGGATCTTCGCGCTAATAGTAATATACCGTATATTCTAATAAAAGGTTCGTATACTTAGGATAACGCAATTAAGCGACAAAATTTGATTGAGCATATAAGACCGAACATCTACATCTTAAATGTCTTTAAATAGCTTGAAGTTAGTAAACACGTCCTAGATATAGTCGCGATTGATTTTGCTTCGCGCCGGCGCTCGGTATTGCAACCGAGCAACGTCATCAGCAGTGACAAAGCGGTATAGATACTGATTTCCCATTAGTATAGTTTCCTAGATTTTTTTTATATATGCCTAGTAGCTTATTATAGCCAGATCTAAATGCGCTATAAGATACTTGGCCTAATTGCCAAGCTGTAGACTATTCTAAACACCAGGAAACGGGAGCATACTATTAAGTGCCTCTATGATGTAAGGACGTCGTAGCATTAAAGACAGCACGTATCTCTTAGGAGTAGAAAGGGTGTCCATCTAGGCTTGTGCCACGGCGATGCAGTTTGGTCGGTCTAGCCGAGCCATGTGGTATCTTATGCTGCAGAAAACATCACCATCGCAGGACTTTTCGGTGTTTACTTCGCAAATTAGTATAGGTTTAAAGTAAAAGTTAGAAGTAATTACTTACGCGGCATATAGTATAAGACTATATCGCACATAAATGCACTTCTAAGAACTTGCTTTGCCCGTTAGAGCGTCTCCTTTAAGTGTATGCAAAGAATCTTGTAATTCTCTATTAACGGTGGTACGTTCGCCGTACGTAGCTCCGCACCACTAAGACTTAGAGCTCTTAGAAGTAATTCTCTTACATTAAAAGAGAGGAGATAGGTTATACTGTGTTTACCGCGGAGAAGCGTTGTAAGGTCTTTAGTTAGGAGGAGTGATTGGTCTAGTAGCTCCAATGCCGAGAGTAGTGCTCGAATTCTTCCTTTAATGAATAACGAATCTATAGTAAATAAGGTTGATAGTGACTAAAACTCTTAGTCTATATGTCTAATATATAAGTACTTAATATTAATTTTAATACCGTTTGGCCTATTTTACTTCTATCGCCGCCATTTAATTTAAGCTTCTACCTGTACTTCGCTAAAATAAGTGGCTTTTAGTGTGTGCTGTACTAGCTATTTATGTTACGGACATCCCAATGATTTTAAGCGAATTGCCACTAGATCGCTACACATTAGCGCTCGAAATTACCTCGAGGCACTGTAATCTTTAGTGCACCTATTCACAATCCAACACCCAGGACGCCGCTACCACCCGCCAGTGCTTAATAGAGTCTAAGAAGCTTATTTAGTTGCGCTCTTCTAGTCCTAGGCTACTAGGACCTTTCTTAGAAGAGTTTATAATACCTTACCGTGTACTTAACCAAAATTCGCATACCTCTTTTTAAATTCTATTGGTGATTAGTAGGAATTAGAAGGTAAGCTTCTTTAGCTATTACATTATTGCTAAATCCGTCTCCCTTTAGCAACTAAGCGACATGTGCCTCGTGCTAGATTCCGAGCTCCACTACAATGATAGCGGGCTTTCTCGAATTCTTGGTGGTCTAACACTAGGCTACCACCGCTACCACCTACTCAATTTAGATTAGGAAAATATATGCTATATAGCATATAAGTTATATAGCAAGGTTTTATCACGCTTTGTACATTTAAATATGATATTTGTGCAAGATATGGGCGGTATGGGCCCTACTGTCGAGTTTTTATCTCGTTAGACACTATAGGCTGATGCTCACCAGGAAATAGTCCCTATGGTGCTCGTACAGGACATTCCTATGTCGTTGGAAGAGCTTTACTTTAAAATGACGATACGACTCCTTACTATGCTCCAAGTACAAGAACTAGAAAGACAATTATTAGCGACGTAGATCAAGTCTCTTATTATAAAAACCTTCTACTTCTACTTTGCAAGCTCTTCTGCAGAGCTACCTCGACTGTTTGATTTGGCGGAGAAGCGAGCGTAAGATTAAGTAGATCGTGGCCTTCAACTTTCAGCGGCTTATACGAAGACTCTTCTACGACGGAGCATCGCACAGTTTGTGAAAACGCCCTATCAGCCTCTCCAATTCGTTCATCTATCTAGAAAGAACTATCCTGTCCTAGTTACGATACATAAAAATGTCACTAGTACGATTTTAGTCAACAAAGACCACCCTAAGGAGGTGTGCCATATCGTCGCCTTAGCTCTTACTCTAGATGCTCTTACAACGGGCGGCCACTATACGTGATCACTAGTGATACAAACCACGCTCCCTACTAACTAACGAGTTAGGCTTTCCTACCGACGAAGTATTCGAGACCTTGTACGCCGAGGATATTCTAGCTTGTAAGCGTAAGATAAAGACAATTAACCTACACTACTAGACTAGAATATATTTTCTAGACATTATGTCGTCAACAAAAATGTCGCTATCGGTGCTTCGCTCGTAGCATTTAACAAACACTAGGTCTTAGTGGCGTATATGCCGTGTAAAAAGCGCCACAACCATGTGCCTGATTTGTATACTGCAGACTACCAACTATATACTCGACTGCTTGCATTCCTTCTATAAGTGCTATTTATCTCGCTATTTTAACCTAGAAACCTAGAGCTTCGTACCCCCTTCTTACGTCATCTACTAGAAGCTAAATGGGGCATGCGTATATATACGACCACCAACAGTAGGGACGCGCACTCTACAGGTTAGTGGCAGAACTCCGGCTAAAACTATGGAAACTTTTAAAGCCGTGTAGCAGTTCTAGGGGCTGAAGTATATTCCCATCTACGAGCAATTTAATCATATACAAGGCAAAGATATAGGTAGGTAGGTTTGTTTAATAGTCTTCTTTTCTCTAATGGCTCTAGGAATATTTTTTATATTAGCACTTTTTTACGAACGCTGGCCCTTATAAGACTACGCATACCAAGCGATCCGCGTTACGTAATATAAGATGTGGCGTCAAAAAATCTCATTTAGGAATGGTCTTAATTGGAACTTATCTAGGCTAAAAAACTACCCTAGAAAATACAAAATTAGCGAGCGTATAGTTTTAAGCGATAGCGCTAATATAACAAGGTATAGGTGCTCGTAACAACATGGCACTTAGTACAAGTGGGCTAACAATTCGATTTTAGTGACGGGGTCATTACTCAATACGCTAGAGTAGGTCCACTATTAGGAAGCGTTAGGCACATATCTAGCGTGCTCGTCGCCTCACTCTTCTACGTCGAACTGATTAGTAGCCCTCACTTCTATTCCTCCCCTAAGCTATGCGCACTTAATATCTTATGCCGCGTGCCTCCTAGGGTAGACCTAGTAAGCTTTCTTTTATTCCTGCGGAGAGATCGGGCTACATTGGTATATAAATGTAGTAAAACTAAGGCGAGGCGGACCATTTTGTACAATGAAGCTGTCCTTACTGCCTACATAAACGGCTTACCTTTCCAACGGCCCATTCTTATAGAAGTGTTCTTAATGGAGGCCACTATTTAGGTGTCGCTTGAGTTCTACCCTTTCACTAAAACACTACTTTACAACATCAGTTACTGTCCTTATAAGTTACAAGATTTGGTGGCGGACTAGGGCTTAGATTGCCCGTTTAGTAGTACAGCTCTTAAAAAGCAGGACGGACTAGAAGAATTGCTTTGCCACTTAAATAGCATCATTAATACGTTAGACATAACTAGATAAACTAATATATATAAGATCAACAAGTCTAACTTTAACTACAGATAGCTACCTAGTAACCTTAGGATTGCTTTTCGTTGCCCTACTAAGACGGGAACTGGCTGCAGAATAGTAGAAGCCCTTTTATGAGCGTTCTTAATAGTAGCTAGGCAGACGGTTAAGTAAGGCTGCTGTAGCTGTGGCTCTATTTGCCCTGCGCTGTAGACCGTGTCTAAAGACAAGATGGTAGGTGGTAGAGTAAGATCACTAGCCCAGCGCCGAAGCCGTGATGTTTTATCGACCGTGTCGAAAAGTGGGTTTAATGAACCTACGGAAACTGCGGACATAGAAGAGGGTGGCGGGGACGGAATCGTAGAATCTGTTGGCAATAAAGAGCTAGACGCAGAATAGAGACAGGACGCCGGAGTCTATGCTTTAGGAAGCGTTTCTAAGCACATAGAGATGTCTAAAGAACCTCGATCTTTAGTGTCAATCCCGTGTCGCCTACTATCTTTTTTCGACCAAGATTCGACCTTAGGTGGCCTAATAAGGCCAGGCTCTGTTCGCCAAAGTAGTGTATATGCGAGACCTGGCCTAGATTGATACCCACTAAGACGGCCATCCGGCCATTTAATTGCGACGACAATGTTAACATTGTATAGTTTAGCGAAGGTATGGGCTTTAGAGTACATTCCTCTCTACCGATTATATTGGCCCTAGGTAGGATCTTTGTTGACTTTAGAGCGCTGCTGTGATGGGGACATGGTTAGAAAGAGACTGGTTGACTAAGTTAAAACGCTTTAATTAGACTATGGCTTAGCTTTAATGAACTAGAGTAGAAGCTGCCTTTTAAAGATCATTTAACCGCCCGAAGGACGCCCCACTGCTCCGTCCAACGCCGGTGCTATTTACGGCACGGGTAGCTTACTCGCGCCGGGGTGGGTCTCCAACGGCCGAAGCGCCGTGCTAGCTCCGGATGTTAGGAAAGGCGCCGGAAAAGTTTCGTCGCTTACCAATCATTTTATCGTCCAGAAGTGCTCGGCAATGCTAATTTAAAATTAAAATTACCTTCTATTTTACTTAGTTCTAAAGTTATGAAATAAAGGAATGCTAGATCTAATGTTGTAGCACAGTGTATAATCTATGTGTGATGCTCATCTACGACGGCGTGTAACTATAGATAACAATAAAGCATACGAAAGAAGACAATATGGACTCAAATCTCCTATATATTATCTTATTTTTTGGTCTCCTAGTTGCTGTTCTTGTGTCTTAGTGCGTGAGGCTTTATATAACCAATCCCGGGGCAGCGTTTAAGAGATACATCTAGTATCCTCTACTCTTTCGCAGCTAACGATTTGGAATCACGCGCTTCGATGCTCTCTTATTTATAGGATTTCTATCCTCTAATCTAATTATTATACTCTTGCTATCTTTTTTTCTAGGGTGGCGAGAAGTGTAACGACGTGCGGCGATGACTGCACTAGTGAACCTGGTACCCCTTAGTATGGGTGGGCGGTCTATTATTATAGACGTCCTAAATATACTAGAGGGCTAGAAAAGAATATTGTATACTTTTTCCGGGTCTATAGTGGTGTTAGAAGGGATCGCGCATTCTGTCATTACTGTCTCACTTAACCCCAAGCCTGGACAGCTTACGACGTCCGGTTGGGCAGTTAGTACCGAACACCTTCGTTATATAAGCTTAGCTAATAGACTAATAGGTTTTTGGCGTCCTCTTGGGTACTACTCTTGTGGCGCTGCTATGTTTGCGACAAGGCCTTAGTAAATAGTTTATAGTAGTATATCGCGCTGCGTTTCTTACGTTCGTGTTAATTTTACTGTAGTACGTTCTTTATCTTGGCTTAGAGAGGACTAAAATTCTAATATAGATTTTAGTTGCGGTCTAGGGAACGACGACAGCCTTTCGCATCTTGCGTATATGGAGATACTCCGTAGTTGCGGAGATTGTCTGAACTACTAAAACTTCTAATGCGACACTATGCGAGGTTCGCCTAGAGCGCGCCATTTAGTTGCACCTAGGCGGGTACTTCTACGTTTACTTTACTAATAATACCTTCCTATTTCTTAGTCTTTTTTGATTTAATTATCTGCGAAGTTTTACTACAATAGCTGTCTGGCATCCGACTAAGGAGTCTCGCTTAGTGTTAAGTGTATCTTTCCTACTTTCACGCCATTACAGCCAATCAAGTATAGTTGCGCGGCTTAGCGAGGGTGTAACAATCCTTCTAGATAGGCTATATGGTTAAGATCTGAGGTTGTAGACCTAAGAAAATATAGTCTTGGTTGCTAAAGGGACTAGAATTGTAGGAATTCTTCTACTTGCTCTTAATCTCGGCATTTGGAAGCATCATGATAACTACATCCGCGAGAGGATCCGGGGTCTACGCGACCGTCTGCGTGCGCTAAAAGCCAGCTCCCCGACCACAAGTAATACGATAGCTAACTCTAAATAGCAGTAAGAGGTCTCTAGAGAGATATCTAACTTGTTATAAATTAAGCTTTTTCGAGATACTACAAAAAAGGTGATATTACTCTGGTCGCTAGAGAGGAACTTAAATATAGACTAGGTTTAAAGGGAGCTCCGACAGCTATAGGAACTCGATGAAGACTACGTAAGTCATGACAAGGTCCTATATCACTAATTACTAACTAAAGAAAGAAATTATTTGTAGTTTATTGTAGTTTTGAGCGGCACTAAGTTAGCTTCGATCCGTTTAAAATCTCTAAGTACTAGATGTGCTTGAATCTAAACGGCTAGCGATCATTTAACAGCATGGTTATTTCGATGATTAAATAGGAGCGCTTAGCTTTACCTAGTCGAATGACCGTTATTAGTGTGTAATAATTGCTTAACCTTTTAAAACCGAACAGCTAATAGGTTGTAGTATCTAGGGATAAATCTTTTAGGCAATTAGTGTAGAATGGCGTAGTTGATAGCGTAGGCGTGGAATTGATACACTACCGCGAAGCCGCTTACCAGCCGTGGCGTAGGGAGCCTTAAGTGCGGTATCCCGTCCGGCTCGTAGAGAATGGCTCATCGAAGCTACGGGAAATTACCACGGTTTCAGTTCCTAAAAGAACATATTCTATTGCATCTACCACGAGCCTGTACTCCAGTACATAAGAGCGTATAAGCAACTAAAGTTGTTAAATAGTATTTTGATCGAAATTGGGGTTTTAGACTAGATGCTTTTCGTGCCTAGTTATTCTTAATGTGCGTGGCCTAAAATTACACTACTGTCGGCGTAACATATTTAGTAGGGTGTTGCCTACTAAAAGAAAAAAAAAACCTAAACTTTATGTACCACATAACCCTTACAAATAAGAGTCTTTAATAATAATAGCTTAGTATGGATAGAGTCTCTTTTTGGATCTAGCTTACTATCGGCAAAGCCGTCTTGTGAGGACAAGAAATCTGCGCAGTTAATGACGGTTCGTCAAACGTATAGCATAAGAAGGCAATGTTTGCATTCCCAAACTGTATATATAGTTGAGCCTGGGATGGGTGTGTATATCAGCGTCCGAATACAACGAGAATTTCTAATTTAGCTATCTCGGCTATAGCGAACCAAAGTAAGCTTTTAGCCTTAATGTTAAAACTAGCTAACATTACTGGCAACTTTAGTTTTAGTGGTACCTTAGATACCTGCTGCCGCTGTAAGAGCACTATAGTTTCTCCCCGTAACTTTTTACGAAGAGAGGCCGTAGAGGCGCGCCAGCTAAAACAAGTGTTCCTCTTAATTAAAGTTAGATAGTTCCTGTTAATTTAACACATTATATAGAAATCATTACTACTAAAACTATTTAACTTAGGCCTGTTCCCCTGACTTATAGCGGAACAGGCCGCAAGTTCAGCACCAATCTAGCTTAAGATAGACTTCGTCATTATGGCTAAGCTTAACTCCCTAAAAGATGTGACACTACGCCTCGCTAGCTCCTTTGCGAATAAAGAAACATAGAAGTAGGTCACTACTAAGCTTAAGAAGCTTAGCTTTAATAAATTTACGACGAAGGATAACTAGGACGTTTTAGTCGCGACTAAGGACGCATTTATATAGAAGGGAGCTTCAATGTAGGATTTTATAGCGACTTAGCGCCCTATACTTAAGGAGAGCTAGTATGATGCCTGCTATAAAGCGAGCAAGTTCATTAAGCTGCAACCGAGCGACTATTTCTAGACACTAAAGCGCTAGAGTGCGGATTTGGGTATCCTTTTACCCCCCACATCGAAAGAGAACACTCTAGATCCCGAAGGCGCTGGTAAGAGCTCATTCTCTACTACCAATGTTGCAACAAGCGACAATGCTGCGGCGGCGAGCGATGGATCGAGCGGCTCTAGAACTGCTGCAACAAGCGATAGATCGAGCGGTTCTGGAACTGCTACAATAAGCGATGGACCGAGCGGCTCTGGAACTGCTACAACAAGTGATGAATCGAGTGGCTCTGGAACTGCTATAACAAGCGATGGATCGAGCGACCCTAGAACTGCTGCAACAAGCGGCTTTGAAACCGCTACGACAAGCGATAGTTCGAGCAGCTCTGGAACTACTACTACAAGCGATGGCTCGAGCGGCTCTGGAACTACTGCAACAAGCGATGGCTCGAGCGGCTCTGGAACTGCTGCAACAAGTAATGGACCGAGCGGCTCTGGAACTACTGCAACAAGCAATGGACCGAGCGGCTCTGGAACTGCTACGACAAGCGATGGTTCGAGCGGCTCTGGAACTGCTATAACAAGCGATGGCTCGAGCGGCTCTAGAACTACTGCGACAAGCGCTGGATTGAAAAACCAGGGAAATACAAATATAAATACTGTAGTAACCTACGGCTTAACGCTAACGTCGGCCACCCACTTCTCGGCACCACCCACTTCTCGGCAGGTCGAACCAGCCCACCACAACACCAAACCTTCCTCACAAGAACCGCGTTTTTCCGCGCAATAATTATTATTTTTGCTTTAAATTTTTTTTAGATACTTATAATAACCAAATATACCGAAGAATCGCTTTAAAATGTAATTAATAGCGTTTTAGGTGGTATAAGTCAAGTGAAAGTAGCCCGGTAATAGGGAGTACTATAGATAACGCTATAAGAACGTTTAAATGGTAGAATATAACGAAAAAACGCATTTAAAGCGATGCAATGCCTTTTAGCTACTTAAGAGAAGCATTTAATTTCGTAGATTTTAATTTAGGATACTATAGGTAACCTACTAACGCATAACTAGGTCCGAATAATTGTAGGAAGCCTTACTTGCCTTAATAGCGATAAAGATGCTATTAGTAAGAACTAGTTATAAGGCTTTTTACTTTAAAATCTAGAAGTTAAGACCTTAAGAGGTAAGAGGCTTGATTTCTAATAAGTAAATAGTGCTTTAACTAATATTATTTATAATTTCTTTAAGTTATTAACTATTTAAGCTATTAAGAATATCCCTCCTATAAACTAATATAATATAGACGAAACTAGGCTTA
>LUFD01002425.1:2414-19598 GCA_003025255.1 Cordyceps pruinosa | reverse complement strand
TAAAAGAGGGAATAATTAAATTTCTTTAAAGTAATAAATATTAAAGGTATAAGAGGATATAAGAAGAGAAAGAAATTTAATTAAGGGGTATATTATAATTTAAGTAAGGACTTACTATATAATTAGTAGGGCTATAGTTAATTAGTAAAGTAGGGTAGGGGGCTAAAAATAAAATTAGTATATCTATACCTAAGCTAGGGCTAGAAATTAGAAAAGTGCTCTTAAAGGGCGATCCTAGTAGAGGAAATATATATAAAAAGGAGGAAAAATCCCTTCTTAGAGAATAAGGGGATAAGGAAAAATAGACCTTAAATATAATATCCTATTATAACTCCTTTACGTAGAATTACTTTTAATTTATAAATAGTTTCTTAATATTAAATTAACCTACCTTATATAAGTCACGAGAGGAGAGCTACCTGTGCTGTGTTATAGCGTTGTTATGCCGTGAGGCTTGTTTGGCGCGTGTTTTCACGTACAAAGGAAAAGATGAAAAGAGTTTTACTGGGTACGAGGCGAAAGTTTTATACCCCTACCAGGTACCTCTTTTTAACACTAGGCTTTTTTAAGCTTTAGTCTCCCTATATACAAATTTATATATATACATCCTTTTTTCTTAAAATTCCTACTATCAAGTAGCTATTAAGACCTCTAACGATAACTCGCACACCAGGTAAGACCACTAAACACCTTATAAAGGTCGAACGACGCCGTATACATACCCTATACTTTAATGGCGCCCTCTAACTAGCTAAAATAAGCTATATTATAGGCTATTCTATAGCACAAGTTAAGTACTTAGTACGTACTAGTAGTCTAACACTAAAGCATCGATCTAGAAGACCTCTTAAGATAATAAATAACTAGATAGACTAGCTAGTTATATATATAATAAGGTTAAAAGCGACCTAGTGGATAAGCTATCTAGAGCTCTCTATACGGCTCTTTAAGGGCCGATTTAGCTAGTAGGTTATTAAATAAATGCTCTAGCGGTAGGGCTTCTAGCGCCGGGTTACTCGCCGGAAGCCCCCTATCTTAGAGGCTAATAGAGTTAAGAGGCTCGCCTTCGCTAAGGCACATAAGGGCTAGTCAATTAATTAATAGAGCTAAATCCTCTAGACTAACAAGACGTGGGTGTCTAGCGGTACATATCGCCAGGTCCTCGTAACTAGAAGAGCTAGCGAGGAATATAAACTAACCTATATTAAGGAGCGATTCTAATAGAAGAAGGGATGGATATTCTAGGGCTACTTTACTAGTTCCTAGAAGGGCCCTAGCCTCTTCTAGGAGAAAGATTAGGGTAGTATTAATACTAAATTGTATGTAAACTATATAGTTCCTCTTATCTATAGCTAGATATAGCTTTAATAAGGTAAGGGAAAGAGGCTAGTCCTAATATAAGATAGTGCTACCTCTTATACGTTAAAAGAGGTATTAAAAGACCTATCTAAGAGAGGAATTAAGCCCCTAATTTAGCCTCCTTTTAGCCCTAATCTTAACCTAATAGAGAGCTACTAGAATTAGATAAAGGATTATATTAAGGATTACTAGGGCTATAAGTTAAATACCTCCTATAATAAGCTTCGTATTTATATTAATAAGGCCTAGGAGGCACTCCTAGAGGAATTCCTATAGGGCCTCTTAGCCTCGATACTAGAGAGGATGGAGGTAGTTATTAAGGCTAACGGCATGCACACTAAATTCTAATTAAGAATAGCTTCAATACAGTACATGCAGGGGTGTTAAACTTACCCATCACACCCAGTACAAGCAGTTAGAGGCTGCTTGGGCGATTTATCGACTCTTAGCAAGAGCGCCTTCCATCCCTAGTATCGCCTACAGATCTTCGAATAATAGAAGTCAGCAAGCTTTACGTAGGTTTGGAAAGATCTACCCAGTTATCTCCGTATCGCGGCTTCAGGCTCGGGTGTCAGCCGAGGCCTGAGGCTGCGCGGGATCTTCCTGCAGTAGAAAAGGTGAGTTGGAGACCTCCGGCGCCTGCATGGGCAGTTGTTTACGGCCTCTTCATGATTGAAGCGCTCGTGGTAGTCAGCGAAGTCTCCGTGGTGTGTCCTCGCAGCTAGGAAGTCCTCGGCGATACCGATGCTAAAGATTGACCTGATCAAGAGAAGCATCAGGTAGCGTGAGACTACGCATCATTAACGGTTGCACAACGGCTCAATTCAGTTTTGGAATGACAAGGGGCACAGCAGCGATGTCCTATGGACACAGTGTACTAGTTTTACATTGCATGAAAGCTTTTCGCAGAATCCACTCTAGTAACCTGCGTCGGATCGCGTTTCAAAGCACGATCCGCTGTGACAGTGTCACGTGAGTTTTTGGCCGTCCTGTGGATGCGGTCGTGGAATACGACCATTTCAAGGCGAGCCCATAAAGTGGCCCGAGTGGAGCTCACCCCTACCTCTCCCGCGCTCCCAGCCATCGCTACCAGTGTTTGAGCAGGGATACATATTTACCTACAACCCGCACGCTACCGTCTTCCCTACTCGGCTTTTTTCCCTTTCCCTCGCATTCTGTACCGCTTCAAAACCATTGTCTCAATTTTTTGGCATCTTGATTTGATCTTTTTGCCCGGATCTACAAACATTATGGCTCTCCAGATGCAGCTCAAGGCCCCGAATGGTCTCAACATCACGCTGCCCACAGGCCTTTTTATTAACAACGAGTTCGTTGCGTCCAGTTGCGGTACCAAGATTACCAGCGTCAGTCCTGCGTACGCCATCTCCATCGTCAATTATCCATGCACCGCTAATTTGTCTCCTAGTAACGGCGGCGAAATCTGTTCCGTAGAGGCTGCGTCGGCGTAAGACGTAGACACTGCCGTTAAGGCTGCTCGTGCTGCCTTTTAGCACTCCTCGTGGGCTAACTGTGCTGGCCGGCAGCGTAGCGACCTTATGCATAAGCTAGCCGATCTTATTGAGCAGCATACTAACGTGCTCGCTACCATTGAGACCTAGGACAACGGCAAGCCTTACTCCGTGTCGTTCAACGAGGATCTGTAGGACGTTATTTACACCCTGCGCTACTACGCTAGGTAGGCCGATAAGATCTATGGTCAGACTATCTCCCCGACTAGCGCCAAGTTTGCTTACACCCTACGCCAGCCCGTCGGCGTCTGCGCGTAGATTATCCCTTAGAACTATCCCCTTGCTATAGCCGCCTAGAAGCTCGGCCTAGCCCTCGCCACTAGTAATTATATCGTTTTTAAGCCTTCCAAGTAGACCCCGCTATCTATTCTCTACTTCGTAGCCCTCGTTAAGGAGGCTAGCTTTCCACCGGGCGTTCTTAACATTGTCAACGGTATCGGTCGCGAGACGGGCATTGCGCTTGTCACCCACCCCGACGTCAACAAGGTCGCCTTTACCGGCTCTACCGCCACTAGCCGCGAAATTATGAAGATGGCTAGCGGCACCCTTAAGAATATCACCCTCGAGACCGGCGGCAAGTCGCCCCTCGTCATCTTTAAGGACGCCGATCTCGAGTAGGCCGCCAAGTGGGCCTACATCGGCATTCTTAGCAACTAGGGCCAGGTTTGCACGGCTACCTCGCGACTTATCGTGTAAGATTCTATTTTACCTAAGTTCCTCGAGTACTTTAAGACCGAGATTAAAAATACCGCCGTTACTAGCAACCCCTTCTCCGAGTCTACCACCCATGGCCCGCAGGTCTCCTAAGCATAGCACGACAAGATTCTATCCTATATCGAGGGCGCTAAGAGAGAGGGCGCCAGTATCGAGATAGGCGGTTCGTCGGCTCAGGCCACCGCTGGCGGTGGTAAGGGTTTTTACATTAAGCCTACCGTCATTAGTAACGTCACTAAGGACATAACTATTTTTTAAGAGGAGGTCTTTAGCCCCGTCGTCGCTATGACACCTTTTAAGATAGAAGAAGAGGCTCTAAAGCTCGCCAATAACTCGAAATACGGCCTTGCCGCCGCCGTTTTTAGCTAGAACGTTGAGCGCGCCCACACGGTCGCCGAGCGCCTCGAGGCTGGTACGGTCTAGATCAATTCGTCAAATGACTCCGACACCGCTGTGCCCTTTGGCGGCGTTAAGCAGAGTGGTATCGGTCGCGAGCTCGGTGAGGCGGGCCTGCACTCGTACCTCGAGATCAAGGCTATCCACGTCAACCTGGGCGCAAAGCTGTGAAAGAACACCATCCAAAAATACCAGTTTTGAGTGGCAAGTGTACTTGTGACCGAGTGACAATGGTAGTGCTGCTTGCGCTTTACGGATTGCGGCTACGAAGGTCGGGCTAATGACAGAGGATGCGGTTGCCATATGAAGCTCTGCGTCGGTGATACGTATAGCTATACATTTCCGAGTCTCATACTTGGGTTCAGTGGTAGCATTCGCTAACTTTACAAAGATGGCAGCAAGGTGGGAAGAACACGCCGTAGCTTTATTATCCGAAGCCAAAAGAGAAAAGAGCAAGAAACGCAGAGAACTTGGAGCTGAGGGGCACCTTCGCATCAGCACCGAGAAAAAGGTGAAGAGAACGCGCAAGTAGCATTGATGATGGAAGCGACGGTGCAATAGATAACAGAATATCACTGGCCAACCCCAGGCCGCAAAAGCGATATCAGTTACCACGGAGAAACAGTCCGCAGTGAAAGCAGCCGTCCTGAGGCGGATGCAGGTAAATTCGGTAGAAGTTTCAAGTGACACGATAACGGCCGCACATTCGCCACCATCTTCACCTGTACAGCAGTCACCACCGAAGGGAGACAAGGCACACTCTTATAATATCTCATGCCAGGACATAATAGACCCATATCACTCTGCCTATTCCAGGCGAACGTCGACAAGAGCGAACTTGCACACCATGCAGCCCTTGAGCTAACGTATGAAAGAGACTATAATGTGGGTTTACTACAGATTATACCAATCCCCAGCCTATTTCTGCGATCTTGGAGCATAATTGTCGTGTCGAAGAAGAAACGTTCTGGTTTGGCAGACGTTGCTGGAATTGACAAGAGATCTAGCGCTATCCTGGCAAGGTTGGGATACAGCAGCTGCCGCGTGTCCTCAAGCCACCACTTTCGGACATCCTTGACCTTGATTCCTGGGGCTGACACGTAGCTTTGGTACTCGTCAAATTGGTAAGGAAGGCTAAGTTCCTCTCGCTCGTCCTCCCAAGCGAGGAACGATTTTTTTTATTGCAGGTTTGTCCACCAGCGCATGCGCTTGAAACTCCGCCGGCTGTGACCGGCCCTGGCGGGTCTGCCAGAGGGCTTCCACAGCGGACTTGCTACTTTCCATCCACTCCGGATGGTCCTCTCACGCAACGTCGAAGTAGTGCCATTTCGATGAGGTCTGAGGACAATTACTGCAACATATGCAGAGGAGCGGTCCGTCAGCGAGTAGTAAGCGTCCAGTCTTGCCCATCCAGCCTCAACGCACAGCGCCATGAGAGCATCGGTTCCATACTCACTTCTTGCAGCTTCAAACTTCCTGAGCAAAAATCCATTATGGGCAAAGTTTGATCAATGGCGTGTGCGTGACACACAGCCATGGTAGCATCTGCGAATGATTTGAGAACGTTGCAAACCTTGTCAGCTCTGCCAAGTCTTGCTCGGAGTAAGTCGAGCTTTAGATCTTTCTCTATGGAGCAAAAGTAATCAATTTGATCCGCAAGCTCAATAGCTCGTGCGGTCATGGATATCATCAATGTTTTGAGCATAGTCCACCGTGCTAAGGTCAGCCAATGGATTGAGGCGGACGACCAGGAAATCCCGGATGGCTTGTATTGGCGCCAGGCGTTCGACTGTGGCACATCACAGCTTTCTGTATGCACAAGTAACAATCCCCGAAAAAGACATCACTAACCGGCCTAGGCTATTGTTCTCATTTGCAGATGTCGAACACCGGCCCACCCTGACAAGACGCTCGTCGGCTACACGAACAACGACTGCGGAGAGTGGATGCACATGGACTGTTTGCGCGAGGACGTCTTGAACCGAGTACACGACCGCTTATGCGCCGACCAGCCGCATGTAGCTGCAGTGAAGATGCAGGGGACTGGAGTAAAAACGGGCACTGAGCAGCAGTCTGCTCAAGCACCACCAGGCGGATCGGCGATAGCAGATGAGCAGTCCACTGAAAGAACTTCCAGACACGCTAAGATGGCGAGACGGTCGTCGCCGGGACTTTCACAACTCGTCAGGCGTACCGGAAGCGTTTTTACCGGGAATACCGGACACCAGCTCATGTCCGACGCAAGGCCACCTCTCGAACCTCTCCACGCAACGTTGCGCATGAGAGACGGGCCGATGCTCTGGGAAATTCAGGTTTCACGGCCTAATTTAACTGGCAATGCACAAACGTGGTCTGACGCAGTGTTCTGTTTATTGTGCAGCGCTAAAATCGAGTGAAATGGATCAATATTTGCGTCCTTACGAGCTGATTCACCGCTTACATTGTGCTAGTCGATGGCGGAATGTTCTCGATACACTACCGCTAGGACTAGACGTCATTTTCTCGAGATGCTCCCACACGCCCTCCGAGAGCCACTCTTCCGAGTGATATAGCAGCTCCTCCTAGCGTCGCCCGATCGCCTTTCGTCAATCCAACGATGGGGACGTGCTAGATGACCGAAAAACCTTTGCAAGCTTTGCGTCTTGCAAGCAACAGCCGGCCAACGTCGCTACGGCGGTAACGCCGCGATATTCGCTGTCATCTCTATTATTTAATTGAGTTAACTAAGAAAAAGAGACATTTATTTCGCCTTCTATTAATGGTGTATCTGCTCTCACTTGCTTATTTAAAAAGCAGCATGCCTCATCCGTCTGCATACGTTGCCTAACGTCTTTAAAATTCAGGATGAGCGATCTGTTCACTGCAAGCAATGTCCTTCCGTTCCGCCGGCGCGTAACCAAGGATTGCGCTCAGCGTCTCGTCCCAATAGGGGCACTTACGAAGCAGGCTGTTGTAGAAAAGATGCTATTCTTGCAGTCCTTGAATCATCGAAAACTTGTTTCGATAGAAGAGATAATTCTTCAGGAGGGTTCTGAGATGATTGAGCTTAGCCTTGAGTTCACAGGCCGCAGCGGCCCACATACCTGGGGAGGGACACTAGGTCCCTCGTAATGTCGAATGGGACTAACCTTGCTTCCATTACCTACGGTTAACCCAGGATCGAGCGACACAGAAAGGAGTTTTCAGGCCAGCAGTAGATTGTTCTTACGATTCATAAATCGAAAGTGTGCAAAATCGAACAAAGAGAAGCAACAGCTACAGTACAACCGACATAGGTCTCCACAAACCACAGTGAAGCGGCAGAAGCTCTTGGCATGGGTTTTTGCAATCGGTCAACAAGCACGTCTTCACCAGCCAATTTTGGCGGCGTTGATTCCTCGTACGCTTCATCTCCGTCTCCAGAACAGTTATATTAAAGGCTTGAACACTGCACATAGACCTTTCCGTCCTCAGCGTCACCATGATCACCTCCACTCAGAATGGTATCCTCAGCGAGTGCCGAGAGATTGACACTGGCATCAATCAGGTTGAGCGCAACCTGGAGCAGTTAAGCATAATCCAGCAGAGAATCCTGAACGATGCCGACAGCTCCTCGTCCAGTGCCGCCAATCGTGAGCTCGATGACCTCTCCGCGAGAACCATGGCCCAGTATCGTGAACTTACTGAGCACGTCCGCACTGTCAAGTCCAAAACCGACTCCAACATGCCCATGAACAAGCCCCAGGTGGGCCGTGTCGACCGCCGCCTGAAACAAGCAATCCAGCAGTACCAGCAGATCGAGTCGCAGTTTCGCAAGCGTACTCAAGATCAGATGGCCCGTCAATACCGCATCGTCCGCCCCGATGCTTCGGAGCAGGAGGTCCGCGCCACCGTGGAGGACACGAACAACAATCAAGTCTTTAGTCAGGCCCTCATGCAGAGCGACCGTCAGGGACGCGCTCGTGCTGCCCTCTCCGCTGTCCAAGATCGCCATCAGGCCCTCATCAAGATTGAGCAGCAAATACTGGAGCTGTCCCAGCTCTTCCAGGATGTGGACACGCTTGTTGTTCAGCAAGAAGCTGCCGTCGCGCAGATTGAGCAAAAAGGCGAGGAGGTCGTAGTAAATCTCGACAAAGGCAGCGAAGAAATTGGCGTGGCCGTTGACACAGCGCGCAAGACAAGGAGGAAGAAGTGGATCTGCTTGGGAATCTGTGTTGCCATTGTTGTGGTGATTATTATTGTTGTACTGTTAAAGGCGGATTTAGCACGATGGCTCGCAAACAGCCACTAATAGCAGCTCGTTTTCAGCCTTCACACCGCACGCTAGATTTAAAGGATAGAGTGGAAGCGGAAGATGCTTTTTGCACCTAACAATATATTTTTTGCAGGAAATTTTGGCTTCGGCCGTGGTGGCAGACCATGCAATGTAGCGCGGGATGGGCAGCTGCTAATGACTTTCATGTGCTCTGCAGCCAGTCATCCACAGAGTTGCAAAGTCGGTAGCATCCGTCTAAAATGTGCTTTTCCGCACTTTGGAAGTTTTCTTAACTAAAAGTCGCCTCATGGTTATGTATTAATACATTACTATTGCTATGTGTGTGTGATCTACTATTTCCCAATCAAACTACGGACGGATCAACCAGCTGCACGGGGGAACAATCGTTTCTCGTCATGGCAAAAATATCTGGCGAGGCTGCATTACAGCTTATACAGGGCATGGCCGATCATATTCAGAGATCTTTGACCGATTTGAACAGAATCCAGCCCCCTCAGCTCGCGCACGAGCAGAATATTGCTCAGATCAACACCCTCTTACATCAATGCTTCGAGCGTCTTTACGAGCGACATGCAAGCGACACCAGCAACATCAAAAATGAAATTGTTCAGTACTCAGGTGAACGCAAAATGATGGAGATGAATGGCTTGCGAGACGCCGAAAACGCATGCAGTAGTCAGGTTGCGGCTGTTTTGCAAGCGTTGTCAGATCGGCTGGTCGCTACACTGCCCCCGTCGTTTTTCGACCAGTCCCGTCAAAATCTTGCTACAGGGGCCTTGCAACCGTATCTGCTCGGTGATCTTCGGCAAGTCCCCGTGCGGATGGAATCACAGCGTGCCAGTGGTACTGCATGCCAGGAGGTAAGCAGTATGAGCATGTGGTTGGCCACGGTCTCGAATTTGACACGGAAATCCAGGGTTCCCATCTCGAATTCCCGAGCGGCAGCCGTCATGAAATGCAACAGAATACGGAGAAGACTGAGCCTCGAAGTCATCAATGTCATGAGCAGAATGAGGAACGGGCAGAACCGAGCAGGGAGGGCCTGGAACTGGATTCAACTGTTCCAGCTGAGCAGCGCTCAACACGTCCCGACGCCATTTTTGAGTCAACTGCCTCATACTACGAACGGGCTGCGCACAATGAATGGAACGCCACTCAAGGCAAAGTCTTCCTCAAAATCATCGACGCCGATGGCTTTCCTCGAGGCGGATTGAAACAAGTTGACTCTTCGGGGTCCAGGCGTGTAGACAGTATCCTGAAGAGGCCATTCTTGCAGTTTTGCCACGATCAAAACATAACTGTTTCTAAACAAGAGCCGTAAGTTCATCATAAATTCTCTCCGGTGTCGTTTCGAGATAGAAGTTGCTCTTGGTTAACACTGCGTCCTATAGACCTGTGATGGTGAATGAGTGGCGGGATATGGAGGCGGAATACACCTTGGCTGCCGAAGACTAGAATTTCTGGCAGCCGTGCGCAAGCGAGGAACAGTATTATAAGCCGCAGAAAAGAAACTCATGATGGTGACAGCATACAGTATGTGAGGGGTATGTTTCTCGACGTCTATTTGCCAATTGACGCTATGGTTTGTTGATGAGTATCCCAGCCTCTTCAAGCATGGTCTCGTGTCTCTATACCACCAATATAACGAGGCAGGGTGTACCAGCACGGGATTTTCGAGTTTTTGGAGTACTGCAAACAGCAGTCGCAAAACAATCTAGCGAGAGAAGTTATTGCGTAGGTATCTCCGTCACTCCGGAATTGTCTGTTTACTACCTGAACATGTTATTATTATGTGCAAAACCAGCTTGAGCTCACTCTCTGACTTTAACAATTAGCGTGCGCTGTAAGAGCTACCGTAAAGATGCGCGGTGTTAGTGGGCGTTTCCAGGTCTTTACACTAATTTACAGGCCCGCGGGCCTATAAATTAGCGCTGATGCCGCCCATTTTTAGCTGTTACAGCGCAAGGCCAATTTAAAAGACAGAGAGTATGACCTCAAGCTGGTTTTGAGCATAACAATATGAACTCTCTTCATTTTTGACAAAGTAGATGTGATATGAGGAGACTGCAAAATCCTCGTTGGCCATTGTATACTCGGCTGGCAGCATGCTGCGTCGCCGTCTTCCTCTTCCCTCGCGGCAAAGCCACCCAGGAGTAAGCTGGTCCCCGGACCATGACTTCTCACCAACATGTGCAAGGTCACTGATTGCAGGGCATCTGGTGCTGCCAGGAGTATTCAATGTCATTGCTTGGAGAGAGCGTAGGCGGTTGAGTTAGGCCGTTATTTTGACATATTCACACCAACCAATTCTTTGCTGCAACAAAGTCAACTTTTGGCGATGCAAAAACCAATAAACATGAAGACTTTTTGCCGAAAGCAAAGCATTTGGTCAGTTTCTGCCTCGGTAGCTAATATTTGCTGAGGTGAAAAAAACTGGTCCAGGATAGGCGGCTCTATCAGCTAGAGCGAGATCCACCCATTTTCTAAGTTGATCAGCAAAAATGTGACACTCGGAACGCCTTTGTCGGTAGCATAAGATGCAGAAATGGCTTGGGCCTACCATATAGTCGAATATCAGCGATTGATGCCTTATCTGGAGACTTGCCTTCATGCGAAGCCGTTTCCACCGCTGTGAGATGCGACGCACCTATGTGGTGAGAAACGAATCGCTTTAGCCGCTGCCCACAGAAGGATACTACGTGTGTGGGAAGACAGGCTGCAACGCATTTTTCTGCTCCTCATTCCACGGATGCAAGAAGTCGCGTTCACACCCTAACGTAAATCATCGTACAGCTTGCTACTGTCCCACCACCCTAGGTGGCTTTTCTTGAGGCACTGTTGACTTCGAAGTCAGAAGCAATGATTCTAATTGACTATGCTCTGGAAAGATGGGCTTCTCTGCTCGTCGCCCCCTGGGCTGCGGCAATTGAGCGGCGGGCGCTCTTTGCCTGCTGTTTTCTCACTTATAACTTTAGATGCTGCCCGTCTTCCCGTTTACACCCCACCAATTTCTCGGCCCCTAAAAAGCACCGCCCCCTTGTTGGCAAGATTTCATCTCTGCTTTTCTTGTTACGCTATAAGGCGAGATAAACGTCCTCTTTTTTGTTAAATAAAATAATAGTTAGCAGTCACTCTAGGCTGCCGCGAAGCGCCGCTAGGTACCCACTGTGTACCTAGAACCTTTTGCAGTGGAAATCGGCAGTCGAAGTCAATTGTTGCCTCTACACATTTACACCAGTTGTGACTCCTCTAAAATAAAATCTACTTCTGGCAATATAGGAGAAAGAGGCTTCCAACAAAATCTTTTTCTTTTCTTCAGAATCAGCTCTTTACTCCGTTTCTACCTTCAGTCCTATACTTGCTCCGGTTCAATAAATTGGTGCATGACACTTGATGGCTCCATCGCTGAAGGGAAGCCCACCTATCAATTCAATAAGTTAACTAACAAAAGGGGACATTTACTTCGCTTTCTGGTGTACCTGTCTTCATTATCGCCTTTCAATCCGTGAAACAAGCTGCGCGATCGCCCGCCAGTTCCCTGCGCGATTGCTTCTAGGCAAGGTGCGGACACTGCTGGCTGATACTCCTGCATGCGCTCGAAAGCAGACAGACATTGCTTCTGAGGAATAGAATCTGATGACCGAGCCGAACGACAATACCTCGACAGACATGGATGCTCGTACAACAAGGGGTGCCCGAGACGAAAGCGACGACGAGATGCTCTGCCCATCCACAGCTCCCACGTTCTTTCAAGACCTGTATGATATCATAAAGTTTGAACCCATCAATGACCTTCTGGAAATGTGGGAAGGTGAATACAATCTGAAGCACGAAGCGAAGATACAGACTTCCGGATGCCAACAGAACTTCACCTGGCCATCGTCATTGGATTCAAGTGATAACGAGCCTTGGGAGTTGCAGTACTGTGAACTACTGCATGATCACTCTATCTACGACACACCATCACCAACCGATGACGAGGACTGCCCAGATCTCTGCCCGCTCAAATACGCTTCTGCATCGTCGGGATACCTCATGGACCATAGTGTCTCATTTTTGGCCGTCGCTCCTCTCTCGATGCAGAGTTATGACACACCCGTGTCTAAAATGCTACCAAGTATCGACAGCCGGAAATACCACCACAATCACTCAAGAGGAGGCTCTCTTGCCCAAAGTTGTCACCAGGTTGATGGGAGTCCAGAGATGGAGTCTTTGGCCCATGAGTCTAGCCCAACATCCGACATCTTTGGGATTATGAAGACATCAATGAGTCATTACCCGTCCACTTCAGACATTGCCAAGGCTGAAAGCCGCATCGATAGTTCTCCGTACTCTCAACTTTTGTATATGGCTTTCATGAGCTCTGACACGAAAGAATTATCGCTTCACGAAATTTACGAGTGGTTCGAAGAAAACACCAGCAAGGCCGCGGACAAGAAAGGGAGAGATTGGCGAAGTAGCATCCGCCACAACTTGAGTATGAACGAAGTATGTCATTTCTACAGCGGATTCCGGTTGTGAAAGCTATGTACTAACAGAAACTTTCGTAGGCTTTTGAGAAAGTTTCTATATCGGAAGAAGAGATAAAGATCTCGAGGCGAGCGACTGGCTGGAAGTTGGCAACCTGGGCGGTTGAGCAAGGCGTTGGAAGCACATCAAAGTACCGTGAAGCCAAGACAGGTTCGAAGCCGCCTAGGCCGAGGAGTCGGGCGCGCGATTTATCTATTGGTAACCGCAAGCCATATATATTAAAATAAGCCAATAGATCATCATAGCCAAAACTTCGGCTCAAACGATGGAAACAGGAAAGATATTAAAAAAAAGAGCATTTTCCTCTTTTTTTTTAAAAAAGCGTCTTAGCTACAGTACAGTAGTGTCCTGACGAATAGTTTGCTTCTCCTTGTATTTTATTGTTCACGTCTAATTGTAGCCGGCCTTGAATGCTCCATATAAAGTCCGTTCTTTCGCGTTTTCAAATTTTTTTTTTATTTCTGCCGCAAGCATCAATCCATCACACGCGTTAGAGTTGCGGCTGGTTAGACTCTTTTGAAAACTAACTTAGCGCTAAAAGGCGCGGGTGTAAGGCGTTGCGAGGAGTACAATGAGAGTTTAATTTTACCTAGACCGCAAGCGTATGAGATCGCAAGCGGATGATAGCTGCTACATAATAACTCCGCCGGCACAAAGCACTGACAGCGCTGTTGCCTAGTCCTTGCAGAACAGGGTGTGGCGAAAGCAGCAGCTGTCGGCCAGCCAGTCGTGTACGGAAGTTGACGCCGCCTGTCCCGCGGAAGCTACGTTAGCCCATACTCAGGAGCGTTGGCGGCCATAGCATATGTGCTACGACACATACCGAGTGGTTGCAAGCGTGCATCGATCCTGACAAGAAACAAAGCTGCGGTGCAATCATTGAAGAGTCCACACCAATAGTCGGGACAAGAATTTATGCGTTGCATATACAACTCGATACGGGATTAACAAGAAAATAGAGTGGTCATTTCAATTATCTAGAACCCGATAGAGAGCGACGATAAGCTCCTTAACGTGGCGAAGAGAAAAGCGAAGGACGCCATTTAGCAAGGAGCGTAAGCTAAATAACAATTCCCTAAGATACTCTCCACTGCCTTTAACATCAAGAAGTGAAAGCTTAGGGTAGAAAGACATATCCTAGAGAATATAGGAAGATACTTGAAAATCATTAATATAGCCTTACCTAGTGAACATACGAGAGGACTATACGAAGATCTACTATAGAGTGAACAGATAGTTCTAGCTTACCTTAGGACCTATATGATTAGGCTGAATGGATACCTCTACTAGTTAAGGGTAGTGCTGTTAAGCTAATGTGCTTGTAGACTCGAACGCGAAACGATTAAATACTTTCTCTTCTGGTGTCCGAAATGGGAGGCACATCGAAAGGAGATAACAGAATGCACCGATACACAACGAGGCAACGTGTCGTTCTACGTCGGCGGGAAATCTCCGTTCGATGGAGCAAAGTGGAAACCCAACAGGACAGCAGTCAGGGCCACGATCCGATTCGCGGTGGCCGCTGGCCGATTGAACAATGACTAGGAACACTAACACCAACATCATCGCGTTAACCTGCCGTAGCAAAATCGCACAATCGTGTCGCTGATAACAGGCGCCGCTTCAGCCGCCGTAGATAGGACGCTAAACACTTGGGGAAACGCCTCCAAGTAGCTAGTTAATACACAGCACCGCACGAGAATACGTACTACTAGGGAAGAAACAAGAATGGAAACAGGCAAGGGAGGATGATCGCTTATAGGCTTGCAGGAGGCAAAGACTAATTTTGGACGTGTACAAGCACCCTAGCTAGTGAGCCCTATTGCCAGAATTGCCACCGGGCGTAATAAACAAAGTGAAGTGAAGTGTATGCTTTCGTAGCCAGTGTACTAATACAGTAGAGCGGCCGTTCATTCCAATCTTGCAAAGGGGCTACATACTACGCCGCTAAATAGCTACCCTAGACTATTAATAGCCTCTACTTTTACTATATCCTTATAAGAGACTATTTAATACTTTAATACTAAGTTACTATAAAAGCTAGTTAATAAAATAGTATTAATAAAGTATAATTAAAGTTAACTATAAAGATTATTAAAGCTCCTTATTAAGTATTATATATTTAACTTTAAGTATATATATTATATCTTACTAACTTAATAAATTTTAATAGTAGTATTATAAGAAATAGTAACTTTAATAATAAGGTTATTTATACTTTAATAATAAACTAGCTTATAAAGGAGGTAATAAGGGAAGAGATAATAGATAAGGAAAAGTACTATTAGGTAGTTTAGGAGCCTTCCCTTATTAGTAAAGTAAATATTACGAACTTAAGGCGCTTTATTAAAGAATAGGAAACTTATAAAAAAATATACCGCGTATAGGTTATAACGTAACTAGCGAAAGTAATAAGGGAGAGGGTCGGAGATTGGAAATCTACAGCCTCCAGAAAATATTAAATTCTAAGGAAGATATCTGCGCAGATGAGCGACGAGATTTCGAACGACGGGAGTTTGGCAGGTTTCACGAAGGGGCACATATTGTTAAGAACCAAGACGCGAAATGGCGAGGCATAGTACCTTCCAGCACTCGATTCGAAGGGTGCACCAGCGGGTGGGAGCAATGCACCCAGACCTGGTCCGCCCGAGCAAGCCAGCGTTTCCACGTAGAGCTAAGGGGAGAAGAAGGCGACCTCGGAGCAACCGTTTTTGAGGGGTGCATTGTTTTTAACAGGCTCAATTGTGACGTTAATGCCAAATTATATTTGCACTGCTTTTGTCTATGAGTTAGGTACTACCACATCATAAAATCGTAAAAATCAGTGTATTGTATGCGATTCCTGCTTGCTTTGCCGTTTCACTCCATTGCCAATTTTCGAGATCATTGTGACAAAGCCACATTGATAACAGTATTAATTATCGAGACGTCGCGTACTGAAAGACTTCTCAAAAGGTGCCGCCGACTATATGCAGTGATGTCCTTCTATCGTCTTCATCCTTTGGCTTCTCTCGAGTGACGCGAATGAGGCACGCATGTGCGCCTCGCAACTCCATTCCTAGAATGATGGCTTAGTGTAGACTCATAGAGACGCTGACTGCATAGTAGTACAAATTCTATTACTACATTCCCTAAGCAGTACAGTGTTTCAATATTTTGCCTCCGCAGCCGCGCCGGGCTGGTCACCCCGATGGACCTTCCTCCGCGAGCAAGCGATGAAGCTGCTGCAATACTCCGCTCCGATCATTCAACGAAGCGCTTCGATACTGTATGACGAATCCCGTACTCGCATCGAATGTTTGTACAAACTTTTTGGGCACCAATGCTCGGTACAGAAAGATCTCCGACTTGCTAATGCCAATGACCTTTACCCACGCATCCAATTGATCCGGTTCACCGCTCCTCAATATCTCCTGCGCCATCGCCACCATAATCAATGCTATTTGCGCGTCTTCTTCTGCTTTATTGGGCTTGATGCGCCGTTGCTCCTCCGCGATACGTGCTGTGTCCTGCTTTTCCTCTGTTTCTGCTTTTTGTAGAAGAGACATGATGTGACTGTCCTTCATTTGTTGCAGCCGCGCCAAGTCGACATATCCTATTTCTGGGCCCGTGGATGACTTTCGGAAGACGCCATCTATAGCCACCACCGACGTAACATATCCATATCGTAACTGAAGCCTCCGTCCTTGCCCTCGCTCCCATGGCCGCACTCCGTCTAGTGCAAGTAGCGCTTTCATTGCGAGTAGCTTAGCGTCGCCGATATAGCGCTTCAATTTTTTCGCAATGAGCAGCCGCTTGGCCTTGGTTTGAGATGCCGGCTCACTATCGTTCCCCACCGGCTCACTTTCGTTCTCCATCCGCTCGAAGCTTATGCGAAATATGTCCTTATCCATCTCGCTGCAGTATAGCAAGGTAGATGTTTCGCCCCAAAGGCGTTCACTGGACGTGAGTGGCCTGGTGGCGCTTCGCCTGTCGCAGGGCGGATGTTTTCTTCGTTTCGAAGCTCTGTCGATTTCGCGATGGGACGTTCGCTTCGGCCCTCTCCCTCTATGCAATTGTAGTGGCTGACCCGGCAGAGCCATGATGGCTCCTTCTCCGAATCATTCCTCGGCCGTTATCGTCCACAGGTGTCTTTGCCCGACGTTCGTGTCAACGTCTGTCGATGTTGATGTCAAGGGTGGCGTTGTTTCATCCACCCGATTCACCACAGCTTGTCAGCTGTGCCCCACGTGACCGCGCGCGCATACGGCGACGGAGAGACGTGGATACACCTCACCTGAGGGTACCTCAGTTAGTTGAGCTGAGGGTGTGGTCCCTCAGATGAGGTAGCCCCACTTATTCTAAATGTATACAGTACTCTTTAATATAACGATATATACTAGCAATAGTAATAGACTCCCC
>LUFD01002400.1:19392-54972 GCA_003025255.1 Cordyceps pruinosa | reverse complement strand
CCTACTATTAAGATTATAGATATCGTTACTAGTCTATACTAGTAGTAGAAAGAGATATCTACGTCGGACGATAAGGACGAGGAAGACGATAGAGAGGGTAATAATATGTCGCATTAGGTTAGAAGCTAATGTCACTAGTTAACTCGGCCGCTATACTATCTAAGTTAGTAATATTAAAGTTCTTTAAGAAGAGGGGTTTCGTAATCTTAATAAATATATAGTTACTATCTAACTAATCTATATCTACCCCTTAGTATATCTATAGGTTATTATTTAATAGGTATATATAAGGCTTACCTTAGTTAGGGAAATATATCTTCTTTATATACTTATTTATAATAGAGAAGTTATTTTAATAACTAAGAATCTACTTATAGTATTGTAGTATATCCTTATCTAATAATAGTACGTTATTAATAATAACGTACTATTTTATATTGTCGAGGAGTAATACGTTCTAATAACTATTAATATATATATGTTTACTAAGTTGTCGTACCTATAGTGTCTTATAGAGTTAGGTACGACCGTATATATAAAGTAACTTTAGTCGTGCTATGTCGCGTTAGCTTTTATTCGCTAGTACCGATCTAAACCTTACCGCCGGAGGCCCCCAAGTAGAGACTTAGAACCGCGCCCTTAAGCCGCGCGACCTAGTAGGGGAGGGGTCCCCTTTAGGGAGGGGCCCTACTATGCCCCCTTGTAGGGCGCGGGAGCCTAGCGGCGACGGGTAAGACGCTTACATTGTAACTAGTATAGATTAGTTTCGAGCCATTCTAATATATCATGTGGTAGGGACTAGAACCCGTCTAGTTCTAGTAAATTGTACTCTAGTATAGGCGGTCGGTATATGTCGTCGGCGTATAATTAGATGTTGTTATAGTAGAGGATAAGATTACGTAGGGCGTCGGTCTGTAGATAGGAAAAGAAGGTGTCCTATTCTATAAGGCTAATAATATCTTTCTAGACTATTAGCTTTAGGTCTTAGTTACTACCTTTTAGTTCTTCTATATCTCTACTAATATATTATAAGTAGGCGTTCTTTTTATAGAGGTAGTGCTATACTACTAGTCTTTAATAGGTATAACCTATATTTAGGTGGTATCTAAGTATGTTAAAGTATGTAGAGTCTTTAATGTTTCGCTTAGAGGTCTATTCGCTAATAACGTAGAAGTGTAGTATACCATCCTTATACTCTTCTTATACGGCGTAGAAGTAATTAAACTTAAATTTATTAATACTACGGAGGAAGTTATCGTCTAATAGATAACACTTTAGGTACGTTAGAAAGACTAACTTTACTACTAGTTGAAATTTCCCTATACGACCGTTATTAAAAGTGATATCTTCTAGAGTGGTTTCTTAGGACGACGCTAGTATCGTTTCTAGTATTGTTTCTAGTATGTGTGTTGACGTAAATAGGGATGGCGACGGTTACCTACTATACGGCCAATCTAATAGTGGTATTATCGGGACGGGTGAGTTAGGTAGTAGCTAGCTAAGTGATGTGATTTGGGACGACATGATGCTTGATGCTTGGTTCATCTAGAGCGTCTCTTCGGGTGTCCTGGTGTCCTTATGTATTTCGACTGGTGTTACACGAAGAACCTGGAGAGGTTGCGGGAGGGCGGCGCGGCCCGCGTGTGGGACACCATGGCGAAAGATTTAATATTACAGCATGTGCCGTGCATGTTCGGCGCGGAGGAGGCCTTCCAACTGTGACGGCGCATCTAGGCTGGCCCAAATGGAGCTGGGATAGCAGGTACCTGTAGCTGGCAGAGTTGTCTACCAGGGTGCGAGTTAATTCAGCGGCTGCCAGAATATGGCTTGCTTCTCCAAGATTTGGGCATTTGACACATGAAGTGAATGGAAGACTTTTGCCATTGATACCCGGGTTTATCAAGGTACAATACAGCTTAGTATACTAAACCTGTGACGGCAATACCATCATCTCTGGGCTGTAGTGGGCGGCTTACAAGCTTGAGGGGCTCCTAGCGTCATCTGTCTCCCCCGGCTCCTCATACTGGGTTCGCCATAACCGCGCAAGGTACTCTGCCCCTCCTTCCCTCCCTCTGCGCTCTGCGCCCCTCCGGCCACGGGCGCACCCCTCCTCCAGCCTGCCAATCGCCTATGGCTGGTTTCACAAGCTCTTATCGGCCCCGTTGCTTAACCTTCTTCCTCCCTCACTACTAAACTTGCCTTCTTCCTCCTCCATCCCATTTCTTTTTGAATTTGCCTTGTACGAGTTCTCAAGTCCTCCTACAGCTTTCGTACATTTTTTTTGAGCTCCAGTACATCTCTGGCGCTTGCTTCATCAACTACATCACCTCTTACCTCGCTTCTCCTTCACAATGGTGAAAGCTGGTCAGTCTACCCAGACTAAACCCCGCATCGGCCGTGTCTCGGCATTTTTGTCTGGACTCCGGTTTGGAGTCTTGAATTGCTAGTTTTTGGTGTTTTTCTGGTTCCTTGACGCTGACCTGTCGTTTGTGCAGTTGTTGCTGGTGCCTCCGGCGGCATTGGTCAGGTAAGACTGCAGTTCACCCCCCTCGGTAGAGTACCCGGCTTCCAGCCGATGTTAACCTGCGTTTGCTTTCCAGCCGCTGTCCCTCCTCCTCAAGACCAGCCCTCTTATTGATGAGCTCGCCCTCTACGATGTTGTCAACACTCCCGGTGTTGCTGCCGACCTTTCCCACATCTCCTCTCAGGCTGTAAGCTAAACCTGACCCGCCCGCAAGGGCCGATACTGATCACATGCGACAACAGAAGCTCACCGGTTATCTACCCGCCAATGACGGTGCCAAGGCTGCCTTCAAGGACGCTGACATTATTGTCATTCCCGCCGGCATTCCCCGTGAGTAGCTCCGAATCGAATGATGCTGCTCTAGCTAAAAGGAAGCCTGGCGATGTGAATCTGCTAACAACCTCTAGGCAAGCCTGGTATGACCCGTGATGACCTCTTCAACATCAATGCTGGCATTGTGAAGGGTCTTATTGAGGTCGCCGCCGAGGTCGCCCCCAAGGCCTTTATTCTCGTCATCTCCAACCCCGTCAACTCGACCGTTCCAATCTCGGCCGAGGTGCTCAAGGCCAAGGGCGTCTTCAACCCCCAGCGCCTCTTTGGTGTCACCACACTCGACATTGTCCGTGCCGAGACCTTTGTTGCCGAAATTGTTGGCGAGAAGCAGCCCCAGAAGCTCAACATCCCTGTCATTGGTGGCCACTCTGGCGAGACTATCGTCCCCCTCTTCAGCAAGGCAACCCCCTCCGTCAACATCCCCGCCGACAAGTACGATGCTCTTGTCAACCGCGTCCAATTCGGTGGTGATGAAGTCGTAAAGGCCAAGGACGGTGCTGGCTCTGCCACTCTCTCTATGGCTTACGCCGGATTTCGGTATGTTTCCTTGTGAAGCACCTCTTTCGACGCTGCTGACCATTTCACCTAGATTCGCCGAAAAGGTCCTGAGAGCTGTCAAAGGCGAGAAGGGCCTCATCGAGCCTAGCTACGTCTACCTGCCTGGTGTCCCCGGCGGTGACGCAGTTGCCAAGGCTACCGGCTGCGACTTCTTCTCTGTTCCCGTTGAGCTTGGCGTAAGATGATTGGCCCAACTCTAGCTTCATGCCCTGCTGACCCGTTTATAGCCCAATGGTGCTGAAAAGGCCACCAACCCATTGGAGGGCATCACCGACAAGGAGAAGGCCCTGCTGGCAAAGGCCGTTGAGGGCCTCAAGGGCAATATTGCCAAGGGCGTCCAGTTTGCCCATAACCCTCCCCAAAAGTAAATCAGCCCTTTCTTTCCATTTCACCCACCAGTAAGAGCCCAACGCGTTTCCGGACAGAGGACGGACGAGATGGAAGCCAGTAGCTTGTCTTGAAGCTGGATGACGGGGAAGCTATACGTAATATATGATTTACATGGCCAGGAATACTGATTATTTACTTTCTCTTTGATAGGCTGTAAGAAGTGTTCGTTTTAGGTCTTGCCACTGGGCTAGCCCGAATCCCAAGCCTTCTTGCACTCAACGGCCTCATCCATGTACATGGGTCTGTGTGGCGTCCTGAGCAACAAGTGCAGGACTCAACGAGCGGAACCAATACCGGTGCGGGTCTGATTGGGCGCGGGGAAAAGTAGTGGCTGTATGCCTTCTACCGGATTTGTCGTGAGGTTGGTTGGTTGGTACGTCATATAGATTGCCTCCTGTTGGCATTGTGTAGCTTTCCTCTAGCAATGCAACTGCAAATCAAAACCCGGTTTTCCGCATCCAAGCATCCATTACGTCTTTGTCGGTAATGTCTTTATCTGAAATACTGCCCCTGGGAGCTCATTGATTTCTGCTTGCACGGAGGCGTTGATTCCAAGGGCAGCCAGTGCTCCTCGGACTATGCCACACGGGAACCACAGGAACGGTTGTGCCCGCACCACGGCTTGGCCACCCGCCACGGTGCTCATCCGCGAAAACGGACGGAAGACGTTGTCCGTGAGTACGTAAACGCCCTTGATCATGATTAGCTCGCGCCCCAGTCACAGATGCCCGCAAAACGGAGCAGCGCCTTACCCTGTGATTGGTCTTGAGATTGTCTATATTCTTGCCAAACACCAATGACCAGAGATCCTTGCAAAGAAACTTGATCACATCGAGGGTGTCGTTTAATCGGGGCCGATCACGGGAGAATCTAGTTTTGGGCACGGTCAGTGTGCAGTTCCCAATGGAGAACCTCGTCTTCCAGCCCCTCTCCTGCCCAGGAAACTTCGAATAGCTCCGTAGAGAGGCGAGAAGAGGCGGGAAATCCCCGTAGATTGCGCCGACGAGGGGGCTTCATCCCGTACCTTTCCACGAGACCCTGCCCGACGCGGTACCCCTGCGCCTCCAGGCGGTAATGCACCGCGTCCAGCTCCTCGTCCTCGTCCTCGAAGCGCCTCACGTTCCCGGCACTGCCCGCCGCCGTCGAGCCCGCTCTCTGGTCGCTCTCTCGCGCCTCGTCCGCGTCGGGGAGGGCGTCGTCGTCGGCTGCGCCGCCGCCTCTCTTGCCGACTGTCTCCGCGGCCGCGGCCGCGGCGTCGCCGCCGTCGCGCTCCTGCGTCACGCGGTGCGCCAGTGGCACGAGCTCAATAAGCAGGAAGTCGAGGCATGAGGAGCTGAGGAAGCTGGCGGAGGGGTCGGAGGCGTTGTAGGGTGGCATCACCGGCTCGAGGGACATGATCGCGCGCGCGGGGCCGTCGTGGGCCGGGGGTTTGACTGTGCCGGACTCTTGGTGACGGCTGCGGAGAAGGAATCGATGGTTCAATTGGAAAGCGCTGCGCGAGACGGTGTTGCAAGAAGGTTAGATGCTGGCTCACCAACGGTTGTTAGATACACCTTAGCAGTAGGTAGTCGCCTTGGAGGTAAACCTACCTAGGTGAGTCGCATTGCGGGGCACGCGCAATGGTGCCGCCGCGACAACTAGCAGCAGCAAAGAATGACTTATACGGACACCATTGTTTTGGGTAAAACATGTCCAAATGTAGAGCATGGGCTACGTGCATTATAGTTAACTGCTTATTGCTACGTGGTGGAACGGAGCCCGCGGCACAAGCGTCGTATCTTGGTTGGATGGTAAGGCAGTAACAACAGACTTATTAGAAGAATCGAACACGATGGCTGCCAATAGCAATGCCTCTATCACCTCCCCCCACTCCCTAACTACATGAATCCCATTCAACTAAAAAGATATGTTGTTATTTTCCATCTAGACTATCAACAGGAGTGAAATATGATGCATTTCGTCTCTCCTAAGGAAGTGCGTTAAAAAGGTGGAAGACCTGGGGACGACAGGCTTGGGAAAGTCAAACTGCTTGAACCATGATACCCGCTCGCCACCGTACTCTGTCGTTTGAAGGGCCGCTGAATAAGTTCATCATCCTCATCATCTGATGAAAGTGTAAGGTCGATAACTACCTGCGCAGGCCGTTTCGTGCCACCTCCATTCTGCCGAGACGGTGTGTTTGGAGTGGGCAATTTATCTTCGGGTCGAAATGGAATGCTGCTCAGTTCCGATATCTCGATTGCATCGTCATCATCATCATCGAAAAAGGCCTCTGACGGGAAATTATCGCCCTCCGGTTCTTCGGTTTTCAGGAGCCATCGCCCATTAGGTTCGATGGTAACCCCTTCCAAGCTCTTTGGTGTATTGTTCAGGATATCCTGGACATACCTAGTTCCATTGTCAGTAAAGGTGGACCGATGGAGGTCTCCGGGACAACTTACTCGTCGACAGCGAGTTGCTCATATGGTGTTGCCTTGTTACATATTGGGCAGAGCCACTGGGGGCCTTGCTCCTGGAGCTGCAGATACGACGTCGCGTCAAAGCACTGAATATGAGAGCAGCCCATGCCACGACAAGGTACATCTAGTCTCATGTACGATAACGGACACTTTAACGATAAAACTGAGGAGGTCGCGACGACGTCAGGATCCTGAGCCTTCTGGTTTACTAGGTAACCGTTAGAACATGACACGTGAAAACAGAGAAAACGAACCCACATTCGGCAATTACGGAATCTTTTGGGATGCGCCTCCTCATGGAGACGCCCTTCACCAAATCCGCAACCGAGTATATTTGACAAAGGTTCGCCAGTACGTAGAATTTCTAGTTCAGTTAGCAACGTAAGCCACCACAGGATAACCGTCATGCCCACCTTTGTCGTAAGAGCATATGTGAAATCTACCGTGTTCAGATAATTGGACGGCTTTAGCCTCAACGCATGTGTTATGTCAACCGGTCTAGTAGACCCTGGTTTGTTCTTTAACCCGCGCAGGTTGGCCTTGACCTCACTTCCGTTTACCCTAATTTCGGACTGGTGAGGAAATGCAATATCTTGCGTACCAATTGCCTCTCCCGCACAGAAGAACAAAATCCTGTACGAAGTGTCGGCGAGGCATTGCTGCAGCGCGGGAAAGGTGCTTGTGCTCATATGTATGGTTATCGTATTTCGGTGTTGAGCCATAGCTTGAGCTTGTCAGTCACTTCCGTAGAAACAATCCTGGACACTAGGCACCAACCTTCACATATACGAACTTCGCCGATGATGTTCTTCACCAGGTAAAACGGGCTGGCCTTGAACGCAAGAGCTGGGGAGCTCATAATATTATTATTACGCGGAGCACCGAAGCTTTGCGCCAAGCTGGAACCACCATGGCCGTAAGGCATCGACAGCGGAAAGTGTACATTGGGAGCAGCAGAAGAGGAGGCTCGAGACTTGATCGGGGTCGTGGTTGTCGCAGTCCCATTGCGTTGAGCATAAGCGTTAGCTATACTCTGTTTCACTTGGGCAAAGCGAGAGGGGTCGACTGATGACTCTTGGATGACTGATGGATGGTGGAAGGGTTAGTGCATACGATAAAAGAAAAGTGTCTATCTGGTCGCAAGGGCTCACGCGTGATTATGCGTCGTTGCAAGTCTGCCTTGACTCCGGTGCTCTTGAGACCGTTGACTTGGCAGATAGACGACAGCTGACGATTGAGCAACTGATTACTCTGGATCTCGCGGATCAGAGAGAGCATCTCGTGCTTCGGAACTCCGATCGACGATGCCATGGCTGGACGTGACTTTGGCACGGCGCGAGCCAACTGCTGGTGGCTACCTATCCCACCAGACAGGCACGAGCCCGACTTAGAAAGACAGTCTCGCAATATAAAGTCGTTGCGTTTCGCGGGGGTATTTGGTGCGTAAAGGCTTTCGCCGAGTGATTCAGGGGCCGACGAACGTTGGCGATTCGAAGATCAAGTGTGTTTGGCGGCGGAGAAGGAGCTGGTTGGGTGGCGCGGGTGCGAGTCGTTCAGTGCGAGTGTTCGAGCGAGAGCGCGCGCGTGTTCGAGGTGCGGAGGAAGTGAATGGAACCTGGCGCAAGTTGGGTGCAGGAAGCTGAGAAACAGGGAAAAGGTGAAAGTGAACGGGGAGATATTATTGAAGTACTAGCAACATCACTGCGCCGACTTTGACGATGGCAGTCGAGGCGCAAGTGGTTCTATTCATGCAGGTTGCGGGAATCTGATGCAGTTGCTCACTAATTCGCCCAGCTGTGGCGCCTGCCATCTATCCCGGCGACATGAACAGCGTCACAGAATTTGGCTGGGCAACACTAGCCACGGTCCATTTCGACACTGCGCCACACTTATGTCTTATCGATGGCGAGGTGCCCCTCCGTGAAGGCTGCCACCCAGGATTTTTTTTTTCTGCCGCTAGACACCGAAAGTCATCAACGGATAGAATCGAGGCTATATTTCCGAGCACGTCAAACACACCAGACACGTCGAGGGAGTAAATTACTACCATGGCCAAATCCTCGCGTTCAAGCACTCGCAAAGAGAACAACAGGCGCTTGGCGGCCACTGTCTTTGGCCCTGCCGAGACTGCACGCGCCGAGCGTCTGTCAGCAAAGTTGCTGGAACTGGCCAAGCAGCCGAAGCCCGAGACGTCCGAGGCCAACATGGAGAGTACGCAAAAGATTCCAAAGGGACAGTTGCAACAAATACTAACCAATCGTCAACAGAGGACGCCGACGCTCTCGAGGAAGAAGCTGCCGATTCCAACGACGCCACGGGTATGTTGCCAGCCAGAAATCAGATCATAGAGTAATATTGTTAACAAACCCCTAGCTATGGATATAGATAAGACACGGCCATCATCAAAACGTATTGGGCGAAAGCGAATCGACAAGCGAAAGCCGAAGAAGGCCTCTATCGTGTTCCCCAAGTACAGTGACAGGGTGAAGGCCAAGAAGAACAAGAAGAAGGCATAAATAAATACACGGAGTTTGATTGGGCAATTGCTTATTTTCGTTCAAGTCGGGTTTTTTTTTTCTTCGAAGTTCTTGTTCCTACATATTATTTCATACCGCGCATCGGTTCTGCGGCCGGACGACCCTTTCCCACGGCCAGATGCAATGTACTCAAGTAGATACCCACAACAATCGAGTGGAATACCATCCAATTCTCCGGCATTGATGTTTGCTGAAAGTTGCATGCGCTGGTGGCTGTGTAAAATTGATTTCAACAACGATAACGAGCTGTATCATCTCTCGGTTAGCGTCGCTGTTCATGAACCTTGGTGGAGGCGCTGTCCTCGCTAGCGCCACGCCCATCCCTGGCTGGACATGCAGTCGGCATCGCGAAGCAACAAGCTGTCCATCCACATATCTGCAGGACGTGACCCCGTCGGCTGTGTTTGTCTGTCAACAGCTTGAGCCACTCGCGACGTACGGCGAATCAAACATAATCTAGTGCAATGCGCGCGGGATCCTAGTCCTTTTCTTATACTCGCTGCGCGCGCCTCGCCATCCATTACGCTCCTTACTCGTCATGGCCCCGAAAGCTGCCAACGCGGTACGGTGGTCATTCACCACTTTGCCGCTAGCAATCGCCAATCTTTTAATTCCTATATCTATCCTAATTTTTGCCACTGGATTTTTCCCATATAAGCCCTTCCTGCCGGGTTTGGCCGAGTTTGAAGAGCTTGATTCTGGGCCTCCCCCCCGGGCACCCTTTGACAAGCTTGTCTTTGTCGTGATAGATGCCCTTCGAAGGTAATACACACACAGACACAAAGTGGGCTTCATATTGCATCTACTGAAATTTGTTCCCAGCGACTTCGTGTACTCGCAAGGTTCCGGATTTGAATATACGCAAAGGTTGGTAACAGTTTGTATACAAATGACACATCTGCTTACATCCACAGCCTCATTCGCGATGGCGCAGCTATTCCCTTCACAGCTTACGCTCGCTCGCCGACAGTAACTATGCCAAGATTAAAGGCTATCACTACTGGCTCCATTCCGTCTTTTGTAGACCTCATCCTCAATATCGACGAGGGCGACAAGTCTTCCGCCCTCGCCGCGCAGGACACATGGCTGGCTCAGCTCAAGGCAAAGGACACAGGAAAAGTGCTCATGTATGGAGACGACACGTGGCTGAAGCTATTTCCGGATTTTTTTGACCGCCATGACGGCACTTCTAGCTTTTTTGTTTCTGTAAGCTGCGTTCCGGTTCTGGCTGAAGACAGTAGACTGACAAGTAGGAGGACTTTACGGAGGTGGACAACAATGTGACTCGCCATATTCACGGAGAGCTGCAAAATGACGATTGGTCGCTAATGGTACTTCACTATCTTGGTCTCGACCACATTGGCCATAAATCAGGGCCTAGAAGGTGAGAATCTGCGTCTACTCCGACGTACACCGGCGTTAACTCTTCAGCTCCAATATGCTTCCGAAGCAGCAAGAGATGGACTCGATAGTTCGAACAATTTATGACTCAATGGTGTCTAAGAAGCATCTAGAATCGGTCCTGCTAGTCGTGTGCGGCGATCACGGAATGAACGACGCAGGAAACCATGGCGCATCTTCGCCTGGCGAGACGTCTCCTGCCCTACTCTTTCTGTCTCCCAAGCTCAAGGACATCACGTCTATATATGAGGCCCCTACGTTTCCCAAGAACGAGTTCGACTTTTACTCTGAAGTCGAGCAGTCAGATATCGTACCGACCATCGCTGCCCTTCTCGGCTTTCCCGTGTCCAAGAATAATCTCGGCGTGTTCATCGCCGAGTTTCTCCCGTTCTGGCCGAGTCCCAAGGACAAGATCCAAATTCTCATCCGCAATGCTCGGCAGATCCTCAACATTGTTGTGGCTTCTTTCGGGTCTGACCTCTTTGATGCTGCCTCATCCATTGATCCTTGCCAGCTGGAACGTACGGCTATAAACGAGCTGGCCTGCGACTGGCGATTCATTACCCAGCGCGCACGAACTCTCAACGCTGAAAACGCAATCGACCAGGAATGGCTGACTTCCACATCTCGGTGGATCCGCAAGGCCCAGGATCTAATGAGCGGCATGGCCTCCAACTACGACATGCCACGCCTATACAGCGGACTGGGCCTTGCCACTGGTGCTGGCATCACCGCAGCGGCTGCATCTTTTGTGCAGGGCGTCCTCAGATCTCAAACGGCGCTCCCGCTCGTATTCATTTCGCTCCTTTATGGCGCCATGATGTTAGCGAGCAGCTACGTAGAAGAAGAGCATCACTTTTGGTACTGGGCTACGAGCTTTTGGCTGGCATTCATCGCAGCCAAGGCCATTCGACGGTACACAATCCCCCCCCAAAACAAGATTTCATGCACTAACAAGCGACCAAGCTCCGGAAAGCTCTCTTCAGCTGGCGGGTATCTAGTTGCTCTCCTTGCCGTACGCATCACAAGAAGCTGGAACCAGACTGGCCAAAAGTTTGCTGGCGAGCCTGACATCGTCAAGCTCTTCGTCCACCAGTTCCCTACTGCGTTATGGATCATCATCATCGTCATGTACAGCATCACTTGGTTCCAGATGTTGCCCAACCTCGAGAGTATACCCTTTGTCGCCGCCACATCCATTACCTCGGTTCTCCTCTCCTCGGCATTTACCTTTAAGCTAGCTTTTACGGCCGCGGACGCGCCGGAGCTCGTCATCGGTTTCGCTAAGACTCTCAACGACAAGTTCGAGGGCCAGTCGCTTCTTTGGCGTGGCCGTGTCGTTTTTATCGTTCTCGGATTACTTTCTACATTTGCCGTAGCGCGCGGTATATCTGGCGGACGACACGCTAGATCAGCCAGTGAGCCCATAGATCCGTGATACTTTGCTTCTTAACTGACATACCTAGCTCGCTTGTTTCACGAACTCCTCACCATTCTTGCCATGACGCAGTCCCGCGCTGCCAACATACCTATATTCCTCCTCGCGCATATCATTTACTGTTCCATCGACGCCAAGCAGATGACGGTTGCCGAGATCACCACGTCATCCATTCTTCTCCAGTATGCCACCTTCTTCGCCGCCGGTGGCTCCAACGCCATCTCCTCTGTCGACCTCTCGAGTGCCTACAACGGCATCGCTGACTACAATGTCACCGCCGTCGGTATCCTGACTTTTGTCAGCAACTGGGCGGGCCCGCTGTACTGGACGTCAGCCACCACCACTCTCCTGCTCGACAAATATAAGGCCGGCGAGCGCGCCGTTGTCCAGCAACATATTGCACTGCTAACCGTCTTCGCCACGGCGTCCGTCACGTTTGTCATGGCGACGTGCGCCATCATGCGCACCCACCTGTTCATTTGGACCGTCTTTTCGCCGAAATATCTGTATGCCATGGCTTGGAACATCGCGCAGCATCTTCTCGTGAACATTGGGTTAGGCGGGGCTCTTTTCTGGCTGGGCACTCGATAAGCGTAGCATTGACAAGAATGCGGAGCTTAGATTCTATCTGATTGATATTTATTTGAGTTCTTGATAAGTTCTTGCTGTGCCGCCTAGAATAACGCAATAGATATGGACAGGCCCATCGTCCGGGAAATTAATAATAAAAGATGTACACGCCCAACCACCAGGACTCTTGATATCTACCCATATAACCAACAACTAGGTCTATAACGCTTCATAGAAAATCATTGTTCAGAATAAAAACATGTAGCACAAAGTACGGGCGTCGCTAATCTTCCATGTCCTCATCGGCCTCGGTGCGGGAGAGCATGATTTGGCTACCCGTGGCGATAACGGTATTGTCGCTATCCTCTTCCTCTTCCTTGATGACAGGCTCTTCCGAAACAGCCTTGCCCTCGGACAGACGCTGTTCTGGGATGGTGGAGACACTGCGGCTGCTGAGTCGGGGTTGCTGCTCGTCAAGAGCGTTGACAATCTTGCCGAGGCTAACATGGATCTTGTATAGTGCATTCTTGCTAGGTGAGTCTGACATAACACCTTCTTCCACAGCAATGCAGACTTCTTCGTAAGTCTCCCGAAGCTTGTCCTCGGAAGAGCCAGGCGAAATGTACAATTTGCTAAGTAGGCCGGTCACGAGCTTCTTCTCCTCTTCTGTTTGACATGATTAGCACCAACCGCATGTGTCCAAAGCAATCTGAGTTGGCTTACTGGTGACACTGCTATGCAGTCTGTCCATGATATCAAGGGCTAGCTCAAGATGAACATCGCCGTTGATATATTTCTTCTCCGGCTCGAGGAGACTGTTAGGGCTGTAGACCTTGCGTGGATCGGTCCAGTCAACAAGGCAAGCGCCAATGGCTGGCATGCTGACCATATCTTCCTCAATGTCGGCTTCATCGTCATCCTCTAGGCCCTCCCGCACGTTGAGCAAAGCGTGGAGGGCGGGAAGGGCAATGCTGCGCATCAATTCCTGATTGGTCGCCCTGGAATAGCAAAAGACCGGCAAGAAGTAGTTTAGAGCTTGGCGAACTGTCTGATTTCCAGCGGAGCTCGGGTCAAAGTAGGCGACGACTAACGATTTGAGGAGCTCCTGACATGCCTCTTCGTCGCTAACCACACGGCCAAGAAGGAGCTTGGAAACTGCCATGACAGCGGCAGCTTGCACTTCCGGTGCCCTGGATCCGCTCTTCACAGCCTTGACATACACCTTGAGGAGCGCTGGTGTGGAAGAGAACAAGTGAGCGCCATGGACGTTCAGAATATCAGTGAGGATGTGCAACGAGGTGACCTGGAGAGCTGAGTGCCCCTTGCTAAAGAAGTGAATGAACAAGCTCAAGTTCTCCTCAGCCAAAGAGCGATCTTGCAGGGCACAGAGACCCAGGCATACCAGGCCACGTTCGCGAACAGGTGCTTCGTGGCTTCGCACCGCTGGAACAACCAAGTTGTTAAGCATGGCAACCAGGTCGGCATTGTCCTTGAGATTGCCCGATATATGGCTGAGCATGCACTGAACAATGTGCAGACACTTCATGTTGATGACAATATCTTTAACCGCCTTTGCACGAGCATCTTCTTCGCTCAGTTCCTTTCCACGGCCTTTGCCACCAGAAGACACGCTCATGTTGCTAACCTCCGACCGTGCGGAATGGAAGCTGTCGTCAACGTCGTCGGCCGGAAGATCGTCCACAATAGTGTCATGAACATCAGCAACGGATTCGAGAACAATGCTGCAAAACTCACGCTCTCCCGCAGCATCGGGGGAGCAAATATAGTGCAGAGTCTCAATGGTGAGTTTGGTTACCTCGTCGGGAAGCTCGGGAATAGACAAAGCTTGGCGGAGCAAGGTGAACATCTTACGTCGACCTACTTCATCAGAGTAGTCCAGAGTTAGCGCGATGTGAAGCAGTTGTTCAGCAATAAACTCTTGCTCCACAATCGCGGCTTCATCCTCTTCCTCAGCAACATCCTGTTCTGCTCGGCGCAATGCCTCTATTAGGGCATTCAGATAACGCTCAAGGAAATAGGCGACCTTGGTAACTTCGGGAAGCTTCTCTTCAACCAGAGATTCGTACTTTCCGTTACCCTCCTTTCGGCAAAAGTCATTGAAGCTGCGAGCAAGGAAGGCAGATTCGGCGGTGAGGGTTTCCCAAAATGCATCGTCAAAGTTGATGGCCTCGCGGTAATCAGGTCGGCCCTCCCAAAAGCCAGACATGGCTTCCAGTGCGACGCCGTTCTCCACTCCCGAGTTGATAACATCGACCCGTTCAAGAAGCTCGAGTAATCCATCGAAGCTGGGGGTTGGGTTCTCCTGCTGCGCGGTCCCTGCGCAGTCCTCAATCCAGCGGTCTCTGAAAAGCCTTCCAGCAGCTTTGCGAACATTTTCGTCTCTATCTCGGAGACCCCAACGCAGAAGCTTTTCTCTCATAGAGAGGGACAAATGGCGGAAGTCACCAAGCGCAGGAAGCAAGCGCGAGTAGACAGCCCTACGCGTCGCTGCATCTTGATCCCTAGCACGCTCAAGCAGGTATGGAAGAGTATTCGGGAGAATAGGGAGATTAACCAGTAGCGAGCGGCGAACATCAGCGCTCGGATCATTTTGAAGCACTTGAAGGAGCTTCTCCAGCAAGCCAGACTCCTGGTCTGCGTCGCTATCATCTGAGTTCGTAAAACCATCGGATTGGTTGCCAGCGAGGCGACCAAGTCCAAGAACTGCCTGAACGCGAACCATCGCCTCCTTATCGCGGATTCTCTTCAAAAGCGCGTGGCGGAGTGCCCGGAACAAGTTATCGTCGAGCGCATCGAGGGAGTTGACAATCTGTGACAATAGCTGCGTTGACCTGTAACGGACAAACTTGTCTTTCGCAATCATAAGAGGAACAACAGCCTCCACCAAATCAGAGACTAATCGTGCGCTTGGCGTTTCTGGCATATGGCTGGCGTCGTCGGCAATGTCGCCTAACAGTTCATTGTCTTTATCATTAGAGTGTCGCAGGTAGAAGCTGATGAAGCGAATTGCCTTCTCTCCCACACCCTCTGTTTTCTTGACCGGCATAACCTTCAAAACACAGCGAATAAACTCGGTGTTGAATTCCCTCTCATCAAATTCGCTGTCTGTGGATGTCTTGTGATCCGGTGTCTCGTAGCAGCAGGCCTCCTGGATCTTTCGGAGGGTGACGGCCAATTTTCGGTGTGTGGCGGTGTTGCGCTGCGCATCGCGGAAGATTGGGCAAATCTTCGACCTCAAAGCATTGTCTGGTGTGTCGATATACTCGGCGGCGGGGGCGGGTGAGGCACGGGAGATGGAGGGGACTCTCCCGCCCAACGCAGAATTGGAGCGTTTGCGGCCACCGGCGGAGGAAGGCCGGGCGGAGCGCGTTGTTGATACTCTTGCAGGCATTTCGAATATTTATGAATGTGATGAAATCCGTGTATCAGTACACAATCGCGTGGTGATGTACGATGTAAATAGTTCGCATCCCGATGGGCTCTTTGTTTAGATGCCCGGCGCGTGCTGACGAGCAAGTCAACATCATTCCATATTGGGAATAGTGGTTACTACTAAATGGGTTTGTCCCCCAATCACGTGCGATAAGATATGCCATTTTGGGTTTGGTGGGCCAGGACTTTTTTCTTGATTGCCCGCCAATTCGACTTGCACTTGCAGCAGAGCCTTGGTTACTGCAGTGCGTTTAACGGCTGTAAGAAAATGAGTGTCGCCGAAGATAGCAAGAAGAGGCTTCGGCCTGAAATCGAGGAGGCCTTGGCAGCACTGCCGGAGTCTGAGACTGTTTCTGGTCCCTCTCCCAAGAAAGCGCGTACAGAAGAACGCAGATCTCTGTTCGTTCGATCCCTACCTCTTACCGTGACGAACGAAAGCCTGGCAGCGTTTTTTTCCGAGTATTTTCCTGTCAAACACGCAACTGTGGTCATTGACCAGCAAACCAAAGAGTCTCGTGGTTTCGGTTTTGTGACTTTGGCGGACACTGACGATGCCAAACAAGCTCAAACTGTTTTTGACAAGAAGCGATGGGAGGGGAGGATCATTCGAGTCGAGGTGGCTGAGCCCAGACAAAGAAAAGAAGTTGCCGAAGGCGTGGAGCCCCGCCAGAAACCTGGGAAGCCCGAATTCGAGCCGACACCGAAGTTGATTGTGCGAAACTTGCCTTGGAGCATCCGCAACTCTGAGCAGCTTGGCCACCTATTTCGGAGCTACGGAAAAGTCAAGTTCGCGGACTTGCCTAAGAATAAAGGAAAGCTGAAGGGGTTTGGTTTCGTTACCTTACGAGGCAAAAAGAATGCCGAGAGGGCGCTGGAAGGCGTTAACGGCAAGGAAATTGACGGTCGAACTCTCGCTGTCGACTGGGCTGTCGACAAAAACACCTGGGACCAACAGCAAGCGGAGGAGGAGAAGGAGGATGGAGACGCCATGGATGACGACGACGAGACCAGCTCTGAGGAAGAGTCTGATGCTGAAGCTGATGACGAAGACCCTGATCAGGACAAGGAGGAAGGCCAGCTGAATGCGGACTTGGAAAACTTCATGAAGAACCATATGCAAAACATGGTGGATGAAGACGAGGAGGAGGATGATGAAGAGGAAGCAAAGAGAAGGGAGGAGCGCAACAACTCGTCTGATAACTCCTCAACAATCTTTGTCCGCAACCTCCCGTTTACGACAAACGACGAACAGCTCAAGTCTTTTTTCAGCAGCTTCGGCAACATTCGATATGCCCGAGTTGTAATGGATAAAGCCACGGACCGTCCTGCCGGAACTGGATTTGTCTGCTTCTTTGACGACGAAGATGCAAAGGAGTGCATCAAAGGAGCTCCGCGTGGACAACAACCAGCCATTTCGGGCAAGAAATCGATTCTCCATGATGATAATCTTGACCCTACAGGAAACTACACCCTTGATGGCCGTCTCCTCAGTATAGCGCAGGCCGTAAACCGTGCTGAAGCCAGCAACTTGGCAGAAAACTCGTTAGCCAAACGCAGAGAAAAAGACAAGAGACGGCTGTATCTGCTCTCTGAAGGTTCCATTGGCACCAACTCGCCAATCTACAACCTGCTTAGCTTGCCTGAGATTCGAATGCGACAGGCCAGCGCAGCCCAAAGGAAGAAGCTGGTCCAGAAAAACCCGACTTTACACATCAGTCTCACCCGCATTGCCCTACGAAACATTCCGAAAGATATTGGCTCCAAAGAACTGAAGGAGCTGGCCCGTAAGGCTATCGTCGGATTTGCGCAGGATGTCAAGGAAGGCATTCGAGAGCCGCTATCCAAGGAAGAAAACGCAAGAGACGGCAAGGATGCCAAAGAGAAAGAAAAGCAAAGAAAATTAAAGGGGAAGGGCATCGTGCGCCAGGCCAAGGTTGTCTTTGAGAGCACACAGGGTTCCAAGATCAGTGAAGAATCTGGTGCTGGCAAGAGTCGTGGCTACGGCTTCATTGAGTACGTGTCACATCACTGGGCTTTGATGGGTCTAAGATACCTGAACGGCCACCAGATGGATGACGTGGAGGAGGGAAAGAAGAAGCGCCTTGTTGCGGAGTTTGCCATTGAAAACGCGCAGGTTGTGCAGCGCAGAAAAATAAATGAGGAAAAGTCCAGGCAAGCCAAGGAAAATTCTGCCAACAGCAAGCCACGCTTCAGCAAGGAGAACGAAGGTGAGGAGCGCAGCGCTAGTTCGCATGACAGGCGAAGCGATAGGGGGGGACGAGGTGGCCGTGGAGGCCGTGGCGGCCGTGGCGGCAGCAAAGGTGGGAGAGGTGGCTCTGATGGCCGGGATCATGGTGAAAGCAGAGGTCGCGGTAATGGTCGAGGTCGCGGTAGTGCTCGAGGTCGCGGTGATCGAGGTCACAGTGAGGGAAGAGACCGCCGCGACAGGAAGCCTTTGATGGACAAGTTCAAGGGCGACAGAAACGACGCAGGTGGGAAGGAAGGCATGCAGCAAAAGCTCATGGTGCGCAAGCGTCAAATGCGCAAGAAGAAGGCCGAGTCGAGGGCCAGCTAAAAGTAACGGGCACGGGACGTGACCATTTCTGTTTTCTTTGGTTGGGCATCATCTGGGGACACTGCATTTGCATTGGCGCTGCACTTAATGACATTGAGAAAGTTGGCTCTAGATACTGTACAGGTATGAAGTGGTGGAATGCTCGGAGATGTGACAGCTCCAAAAAATATCCATGACCTCGCGACTGATCGCATATGGCTTACCAAAACCAACCCCTATTCTTTTTTGCAGTGTCTGCGCTGCCGTCGCTGTTGTCAACGGCATCGGCGTCATTGTTCTCTACTGGTCTTATTGTGATGGAAGTAGAGGAGCCGACCTCTTTGCCGTTCTCATCGTACCTCTTGCGCTTGACGGTTGTGTGCTTGTACCCGAAGGCATCTACCCACTCCGATCGCGTCTCTTTTTCATTCTTGTTTGGCGAAATTTCGGTAGATGCGGAAGGCTTGCTTTCTTTCAGCTTTTCTCCGATTTGACGCTCAAACTCGTCCATGCGCCGCGGTATGTCCTCGTTCATGGTCTTCTTGAAGGTATCCCACGCGCCTTGGCTATCGGCGTATGCCGACTTGATTGCTGAATAGAGGTCGTCAAAATTGTCAGGCTCGGCCTTTTGACGCACTCCATCGCGAGTGTCGGAGGGAAAGTTACTAGCACCAGTGAGCTTGTCACGAAGCTCTCTAACGACCTTTCCGGCCTCCGCAACAGCCTCGCGGTTCTTCGGGTCATCTCGGATGCCGCGCCAGAAATGTTCCGCAGTTTCCTCGAAGCCCCTCTGCAGCTCGTCCCAGCCTGCCTGTGATGCGTGAAGAATGTAGGATCCCGGAGGCGGGCGGATGAGGCCCTGGGCCTGTAGGCGGCTTATCCAGAGCCAGGTGGGCTCGCCGCGGGGGTACATTTGACGCAACATCCGGCTCTGTTGGTAGCGCGAGTTGATGTCCGGTAGCGGATTGCCCTGGGAGACGGCGAGGAGGTCCTCAAAGGCATCCTGGAATGTGAAGACGCTCGAGTCTAGATCTGACGGCAAGTCAGTGGGCGAGGGCTGAGGAAGGTGAGTGAGGGCCGCCGGGCTGTACGAGGACAAGGCGACCTCGCCTAGGCTGAAGGCAAGATCCTCGGGAGTAGGAGCATTGCTTGGAGTATGTGAGCCGGCCATTGTTTAGCGAATGGAAATGTTGCGGTCGGTGAAGCTAGAGCAATGGAGATAGAGTTGGGGTGGATAGAGGATACACTTGGTGACTTGTCGGAGTCGAGTGCTGAAGCTTCTGGTGGGGCAGGCTACCAAGGCTCCTGGCCGGTGGCGACTTGATGCTGCAGCGGATGAGTAAACCCTCTTGGAAGAATCGTCGTCGCGGATCATGGATTTCGGCCTGGGATAGAAATGGAGAAGGACATGCTGGCAGCGACGTGATGGGTATTGCAGCTGAAGTTGAGAAAGGCAAGTACGTACTTCCGTTGTGTTTTAGTATGGTCTTGTGATGCCGCATTTAGGTTCCTTAGTACCAAGTGCCCGAAGTAACTTCTAGGTACGCACCAACTAGAGAAGCTACCTTGCGGAATTCGCCCAGTTACTTTCAATATGACCGTTGGTACTATACCGTCTAAGTCTGTACCTGCACCTGCAGGTTCTCGGCGAATATTTCGCGTGCTGCTAGCCCCTCAGCAAAGTATCGCTGAAACGTCTAATGTCCAATGTCGACGTGGAAGCTCTACCCGCAGGTAGCCACTAGCAGCCTTGCACAGACAAGGCCACCCACGCTTGTTAGTGGTGGCGTCCCGCGCGAGACAGGGAATTGCTCCAGGGTGCCACAGTATGACGCTCCAGTAACTGGCTAATTTGGCAACGTCGTTTTTGTCATCTCATCTTACGCCTGGCAGACCATGCTTCTCTGCTTCTAAACACTCCTTCGCGGCATCGCTATGCTCTACGCGGTTGCCTGTATTTGATATTTCCTTTGTTTCATTCCGCCGCCGCCGGCTCTGGATGACGGTTCGCTGCCCTCTCCACAGCTGAAGCGCGAGACATTCAGGCAATCGCCATCGCCCTCCCGCCTTGCGCATCCTGCGACACGGCCGGCCGAGCGGCAATCCGATATACACCATGGCCTTCGATGCGTTACTCATATCCGCAGCCACGGCGACCATGACGGCGACCACGAGTCTTCTCTCCAGCACGACGAGCTTGCCCGCACTGCCCTCGACCACGTCGACGCCGGGCGGCGGCGACACCGGCGACACTCCCAGCGACGACCAGGACACGCTTCGCAAGTGGTCCTCGCTTATCGGCATCGTCACCGCCATTGTCGGCAACATCCTCATTGCCCTGGCCCTCAACGTCCAGCGGTACGCGCATACCAGACTCAACAAGGAGCGCGCCCGTGTCAAGCAGCGTGCCCGCGCCGTCCTCAAACGTGCCCAGAGCAGCCACCCGCCCGGATCGTACGGCGCCATTAATGACACGAGTAACGGTCATACCAACGGCAACGGAACGCTCAGCGGAGATGCGTACGGCTATCCCGGCTCCGAAAATGACCCCCTCGCGGCGTCCTTTCAATCCGACGCCACCACCCTGCCCGAAGACGTCGTCGCCAGCAGGGCTCCGTCCAACTATCTCAAGTCGCCGTACTGGTGGCTGGGCCAGATACTCATCACCCTGGGCGAGATGGGCAACTTTCTGGCCTACGGGTTCGCGCCCGCGTCAATTGTCTCGCCTCTCGGCGTCGTCGCCCTGGTGTCCAACTGCATCATTGCGCCAGCCATGTTTCACGAAAAGTTTCGCCAGCGCGACTTTTGGGGCGTCGTTATTGCAGTGGCTGGTGTTGTAACCGTTGTGCTGAGCGCCAAAACAGAGGAGACTAAGCTCAAGCCGGGTGATATCCTGGACGCTATTACTACCATGGCATTTGAGATTTACCTCGGAGTGACAATATCCCTAATTGCTATTCTCATGTGGGCAAGTGGCAGATATGGCCGACGCACAAGTTTGATTGACCTAGGTCTCGTTGGTCTCTTCGGTAAGTGGTCCCTGCAGCACTCCCACAGGCGAATCTACTCTAACATCATCCAGGTGGCTATACCGCCCTTGCCACAAAAGGCGTATCATCTATGCTATCCTCCACCCTTTGGCGGGCATTCACTGCTCCGCTGACTTACATTTTACTCTTTATTCTTCTCGGAACAGCTGTCATGCAGATTCGTTACGTCAACAAGGCTCTTCAGCGCTTCGATTCGACGCAAGTCATCCCCATCCAATTTGTCATGTTCACGCTCTGCGTTATTATCGGTAGCGCAGTCCTCTATCGAGATTTCGAGAAGACGACGCCCGAGCGAGCCGCCAAGTTTGTGGGCGGGTGCCTGCTTACCTTCTTTGGTGTGTTCCTGATAACAAGTGGACGCCAGAGAAAGGACGAAGACGAAGACTATCTGGACGATGCCGAGGGTATCGACGAGACCATCGGCCTAATCGACCAAGAGGGAAACCCAGCTGTAGCCTCAGATGACGACTCGAGGCAAGATGCGCCTTCTCGTCGCTCCAGCAAGGTCTCCCGTGTGAGTTTCGCGGAACCATCCAAAATCCCTTACCAGGGCGCAACAGAGGATTCTACCAGTGCTCGCCCCGATATACCCGCCAGCCCGCCCTCGAGAGATTCAGAAATACCTGGCGGACAGAGCATTGAATCTTGGCCACGTGCTGCGCGAACTCTATCTGCCAATTCCGTCTTATCAGCTCCCGTACCATCAATCTCCGACGGGCCACCCACATCACCAGCCCAGCGAGAACCTCAGGTCGTGCCCGCAAGTGCGGAGCGGCCTGTAACGCCGCGTGCCAATACAACCACGCCAAAGTCGACAGTCCGTGACCGAGGCCGTACGTTTTATTCCCCGTCGCCGCTCTATTCCACCGTCACAACCGTCGTCAAGGATGCCCTACGGGAGAACACCAACAATCAATCATCGCTGCGAAGCATACGTTCCAGTATTCGCGCCAGTCTTTTCATCGACTCTGATGAAGAAGACCAAGGTGGAAGCGAGCACGACACGCAGCAGACCATTGCCGTTCCGCCGTCCGATAATGACTTGCTGAGATCCCTCACGGCCTCCGAGCAAGACAACGAGGCCGCAACGGCGGCTGGCCGGCAGCGAGCTAGGAGCCTCAGCGAAACTGTTGGCAACTTTTTCCGATCTAAGAAAAAGGCCAAACACAGTGATGTTGAAAGCGGCCTTGCCAGTGACGACAATGCTGAACGTGATGCGTAACGTGATGGTGCTGTTGGCGCCCGCCCAAGTCAGGTTGAGCCATTCATCACAAAGAACAGGGGAAGTCTACGTCTACTTCTTCCAAACATTCTCTCTTCAATGGGCACTTCCAACTCTGTTTCGGTCAGCACTAACTACTACATAATCCATGAACTTGTTCTTGTTTCATTTGGCGACGGCGTTTCAACGGAGGCGGATTGCACAGTCGTCCCTGGACGACAATAATCAACTTAGACCGGTCTTTTCAGGTTTTACATGCTCTGCTTTATATGTTCCATATGTTTCCCCAACACAAAATTCGTACATTGTACCATTCTTGCATATCTGCCAGCCTGGCACTCTTGTTTGTCGGCACTTGACCTAGCTAGAATCAATTAGTTTTCCTTTCTATTTACCCCATGTTTTCTTTTATCATATTGGAACAGTCTTAGTACGGCCGTCGAGAAGAACTCGGCAATTATCCATTCCTGCCTCCTGACTCACAAGGCCTGGCTAATAGTGCCAAGCCCATTACAGGTCGCCAGCACATTCACAGCTTCAACCACCAAGCAACTGGTCGTAAGTCCACCTCTCTAGCAACACGAGGCCCCCAACCCCATGCTAGCTGTCAAAGTCAAAGCGGGCGGAAGTCAGGTGCCGGCGAATCCTCACTCGTCGCGATGCACCAGAATCGCAACGCCACGGAGGCTTGCCGAGGCATAAACGACCAGGCCAATCCATGCCTATTTGTCCACGTTGAGGTTGCACTTAAAGACGAGGCATAAATGGGCAATCTCGATTTCATGCTCGTGGGATGGCCTTTCGTGACGTGAAAGCTCTGAGACCGGAAATCCATGTGCTCAGAAGCGACACATCACAACACTTTCTCAGAGCAGAACGCGCCCTGTCTAACTTGATGTGAGGTCTCGTGACACCCACTCTGGCACATCCCTCGCACCCTCTTCGAGCAATATGCAAGCGCCACCAACACGAAGCGGGCGACGTCTACTCGAAAGAGAACTGGCAAGTTGCCTTTGGACAACCCCACGACCCGCCAGGGCGGGTTTGCGTGTCGGCACACGAATGTCCGAGCCTGATTACTGCACTTCTTGTTCTTTTTCATCGCGCCATGCCTTGTTCCATCCAGGCCCCAATTAACGCATATGTGGTGGAACCAACCTTTCTGTCGACTGTCTCCCTCTGCATTCGGGCTCCACGCATCCAAGAATAACGGAAAATCCAATCTTTGATATATCACCGCATACATATGGGCGTCATACGAGGAAGCTCCTGCAGGGCGACCACAGCGTCGGGACGCAGCGCATGGAGGGGCCCCATTGTCAGCATGCGTAAAAGCCATGATGCCACTTGGATTTCGCCGTGCACGCAGAATGGCGACATCGACAACTTTTCACGTGGTGGGAGTGTATTGCCGCTCGAGGCCTCCTATCACGCGACTTTATAGTTACTTCAAGGCTCTCGTGAAATATAAACAAGCAAGTAAAATTGCTTGACAAGCTAGAGAGCCTCGGTCAACACCACTTCAGGACTGAAGGCTGCAAGATCGACAACTCATCATCTAACCACCTCCATGATGGGCTGGTGACATTGCAGCCACGCCACGAAAGCGAAAGGGTGTGCTTCCGCCCGGAACCGAGGGGGTTCTTTGCGTAGTGGCTGTTGCTGCTACACCGTCGAGGACCGACCTTCCTTCCAAGCAGAGCAGGGCCGATGAGCAACAAGAAAAAGCCTTCCTTCCTCCCCTTTCCTGTTTCCCGGCATCCACAACAGCTCTCCATATCCTTGCCAGGACCACCTTGCAAAGGTTCCCCCCTGCTGCCCCCAGCGAGCTATTCCTGTCTAGGTGCTCCCCCCTTGTGTCTTGCAGCAACTCCGCGAGACAAGACGCGGCCGTTTACTTTGGGGCCCCGGCCCTGACCAGGACGTGTGGCTTTGGCGAAAAAACACCACCAACGCGGAGGCCCACTGGCCGTGGAAGGTTCCATGGCCATGGTCCGGCCCAAGCCTTGAGAACTTAGCATGTGCGACGGGGGCATTAACAGTCGGCTCCGCTCGAGGCGGACGGCCCCCGATGCAAGAAGGGGATAATCTACTAATAGCTCATGGCAAGGCTCATCAACAAGTCATGTCATTGCTCATCTGGTCGTATGGCTCAGCCATGCCAGTGCCCAGCCACGTCGAGTGGTAAGACATGAGCTTAGCTGCAAGTTATAATACGGCATTGAGCGATGGCATTTCCAGCATCGAAAGCAGGCTGGAGCTTGTCGCACTCGTATGCTTGTTTTGACCTGACTGCCCGAGGCTGACGAGTTCTGTGGCTTGCTGAACAGCATGGACAAAGGTCAATTTACAGTACGTCTGCAAAAGGTCCTTGTGGCGCCCCCGTCTACACGGACAAAAGAGCTGGTAGCCGTGTCCACCGATCGCGCGCCTGCTGCGGGTACTGGGCACTGTGTAAAAGCCATGGAAATGCAACCTTGCAGCGCCTGCAAGGGCGGAGTGAGAAACCGGACGTGCAAAAGTCTTTCTGGCTGCCCTTTTCAGTCATGCGTGGCTTTTGCGCTGCTATTCATGCATCCTAATCAAGCCATGAAGAAAAAAAGACCATCCACACCCTGCTCCCTCGACCGGGAGACATTATCACAGAACTCACGGACAGAGGCTTCCCTGGGCCGCCCTGTGTGACGGGCATCGCCACTATAAATGCACTTTATTAGGGTGATTCATGTATACCCTGCTGTGTGGCTGCTGCTGCCATCCATCTCACAAGCCCTTGTTGGATTTTCGCGCCCGAGGAGAGTGCAAAGTAACCAGCCATGCATTCAAGTTCGCCAAGCTGCCCCCTGGGGAAGAGGACGGCGCACGCCCCAACCCCAGTCTGCGCTATTTCAAGCAAATTTCTTCTGCTTGCAATGGACGCTGACTGTTGAAGACAGTAGCGTCTTGAAATGAAATAGAAGGATGTGATGTTGATCGGTGCAGGGAAGACGGGCGCACCCCTGCTTTTCGGACACTGGCATTCCGTCACGCCGCCGCGTACCAGACTCCCAGAACGACAATTTTGAGCGAAATTGCCTTTCAGCCAGCCTCGACCACGGACTCGCTTGCTCAGGCATGGCAAAGACGGTGTTTCAGGACTGCCCATAGGCCTCGCTGCAATCCAAGCCTCGCTCTCAGTTAGGCGGACCGGGGGGGAGTTTGTTGGCGAGACATGGCCAGACAGCGGCGTAGAAAACTTTAAATAGAACCCGATGCCTCGACCAAAGGGTTGGGCTCAACCTTAACCGAGCCTACAATTTACCTCACCTCTCAGTAAAAGACCTTTGTCTATGCAAGGCTTGGCCCGTGCTAGCCAACATGCACAACTGGCTCGACAGGTGCGTGTTTCAGAAGTTGGGGTTTGCCGGGGTGTGAGGGTCCAGTGGACGGATAGAGTGTATGTATACAAAGCAAGTTTGCCAGATTGGGACCAGCTTCTCTATTGCAACAAAAGGAGCCGCGGAACAAGAACGGGATCAACTCCAAAGGCAGTGACGACTATCGAAGCTTAATCTACCTGCATTGTAAGCGGGAAGAAGGTTCTCCCGGTGTTTCTACTTTAGGCGACTTGCAGATACCACTGCTTTACGAGCATGTCACAGTGCATGTCGCCCTCCAAGGTTGCCTCGAATATGCCTGGTTGGCCTCTTGTCAGCAGCTATAGACTTCTCGATATTACGCAACGGATTCGACAGCTTCGGAATTCTGTCCTGGCGAGGAACGGAGATCTCCCAACGGCGGCATGGGCACCGGAATTCATGCCCCTGCTGATCGTCGAATTCAAGAGACAACCCCTCGTCCGGTGTCCTGAATAATGCGCTGAGCCAACCGGTCCCGCGCTCGGCGCTAGCAAGGAACCATCTGCCCATCTGCCGTCGCCCGCCTGTATCAGAACTTCTGTGCCTCTCCTTCTTTGCTGCCGGTGCTCGGACTGGAAAGCGCAGCAAAGCTAAAAAGATGGGATTCAACTGGGGGCCGCTGATGCCATGGCATAGACAGGGCAATTGCCACGAGATCCGTTCGCATGGCACTCCGCAGCGGCTGACCGCCTGTGAGGCACAATGCCACGCCTCATATATACGCATGAGAATGTCAAGAGACACGTATTATTCTTACATGGCAGTCGGGGCTGCGTCAGAGCCGGAAATTGCCGTGTCTGCCACTCTCGCGCGAGACGCCTTGGGTGTAAGCTACCGCACTGCCATGGTCCATATCGCACACCGACGGTTGTTGATAACAGACGCATCTATGAGACCGGAATCCCGAGCCGCGGGAAAAAAAGAAAAGGTTAATGCGTCGGTGTCTTATTGGCAAGCTTCAAAGTACGCGAGGCGAGAGTAGCCTAAACCAAGGACTGGCCTGTCGCACTATGTGTTCTAGGTCCGCACAGTGACAGGCAATGGCATCATCCATGCATATTCATAGCACCATACACAAGAGCATGTTGATCTTTGGCAGAGCTGAGGAGAACAGGTGATACATGCAAATGATAAACATGGAGCTGCAGCGCGGACGCGTTAGCTTATACACTATTCGCGTGAGTGAGCCTCCTTGCCACCCCCACCACACAAGACTTCCGACTTGTTATTATAGCATCGAGTAAGGTAAGGGTACGCATACGAAGTATATCAAACCATACATGGATGCCATGCACGCCATTTCGCTGCCGCATTGGATGGTCAGCACTTGCAAGGGGGCTTGGCCTTGAAGGGCCAACAGCTTCAGGCCGCCCATTGCACGAAGGGTTCCTGTCTGGAGGCAGAGGAACAAGCTTTTTCGTGCTTAACTGCTTCTCTGGCGCCCCCATCGCAGGCTCACTCGTCAGTCTGCAGTCCCGCTGCTGCAGCCGTGAACCCTGGTGCGGTACCGACACCACGGGACGTTGGTGGTGGGAGACGGCACGCCGGCCGGATGGCGCGTCGCATTGGGCTGGATGCAGTCAACGCACGCGGGAGCTTCCAGGATACTGCGACGGCCAGCCGCGTTTCGAGCCCCCAGCTGCGCGTCGAGCTGCCCAGGTGTGCGGCGCCGCGATGGGTGGGCTTCGCTGACCTCCCGATGACGATGAATTACGGCACCGGTTTGTGCGACTGACCGTATTAGTCCGACTATGCCGTGCTAGCAAGAAAGATCTCGTGGGAAATTGGCTCTCTACAGACATTTGGAGGCGGCGGTCGGCGGTGACGGGACTGGCCCGCGGCCGCTGCGCGACATGCTCCTCCCACGCAGAACAGCCAACATGCCAACGCGCATAGTGATAAAGACCGTTATGCATGTGTGCTCTGTTATTCACAAACAAAGTATAACTCGGGCTTCCCGTCCCAATCCACCCACTCCCTTCATTCTATGCCGAACCGCGCGGTGGTCGCCCGAGCTCTCTTGTCGCCGGCCGCGCCCCTGAGCTTCCTTCCTGTCCAACGCGCCGGAGATCGCCAGAACCAGTCGACGGGACCCTGCTCATGCCCGTTTCACAAAGCCGGCCCCCTCCAGCCTAGAAAAGAAGCTGTTCTCGGGTGGGCGGGCGGAACCCCCTAGGCCCGAGCAGGCGTAAGCCGGTGGGTATGAGAGAGCGACGAGGAGGTCTGCTTCCTCGCAGACACGAGCCGGTTAGCGCGAGCAAAGCCCTGAGAGATGCAGTCTTCAACTCTAGATGCGAATTATGGGCTCGTCTTGCTCCCGGTGCGCTGCGGTACGACCCAAGGTTCGGCAATTGTCCTCGGCGCCCGCTCGAGAGAGAGACATGGACGACGTATATCCAAAGGGGATGCTTCTTTCCGTGCTACTCCGTACTCGAGATTGGGCTGCACAGGCTCGGGTATTTCCCTGACTTGATAATACAATCCACCACAGCACATGCTATTATCCCGCGCGCGCCGGTGCTACCGTCCCCTCGGCGGCTTGCTGCCTCGCCGCCCTGGGTTTTTCCTCTCGTGCTTCACACCTTTACGCAACTGCTCCGCCACCACGCGGCAACGGCCAATGAAGTCGGCGCAGTTCCTGGGCTAGCCCAGGGGTGAAGCTCTTGTGGGCTGCCAGACTTGGCTTCTCGTCCCCATCACTAACATGCAAGCCCGCAAGCCCCCATGACGCAGCTGGCTTGCTCTCCACCGCGCGTCCAAAGTTCTCTCCCAAACCTGTGCCTGCAGGCTTTTCCCCTCGGGCGGCACGGCCAACTGCTGAGCTGCCGTGGGCCGTTCAGGCAGAAGGCGCGCGCGCGCCCGCCCGCGAGGAAAGCTCGTGTGTGGGACGCTCTGCGTGTCTCACTCGCTGTGCCATTGTGGACAGCTCGTGGACTCGAGAAAAGAAAGGAAACGCCCTGTGAAGCTCTCGTCACCGCCTGACCAGGGACAAAGGAGTCCTGGCGGTACAAGCAGGCTGCGCGGCTAAAGGGCCAGCCCTCCTGCGAACCTGCCCTCGGCGGCCTTCAAATCAAGTTCGCAGACGTGCTCGCGTCGAGCAAACTGTGCGCCAAGGCACATATATGGCCAGTGAACTCGAGATGCGCCACGCGAGTTACGCAACGGCTTCTTCCCTCGCCTCAGGCGGACCCGGCACGCTGCATGGCGTCCAACTTTCTGCAACCTACCAGTGCACCCGAATCCAACCGCCCGTCCAATCGCTGTCCTCTGTGTTCTTCCAGGATGTCCGACTGCCTTTCCTTACTCCCCCAACCCCTCCTACACGTACGTAGTACAGACACCCCCGTCTCCATCTCGCGGCGCACCAGGTTTGCTCTCATGGGTTTGCCCTCAGCCTGCAAATTGCGCCAATCTTGCTCCCCCCCCAGGTTTTTTAGTCTACTTGCACAATTATATCATCTACGCTCCTCTCCTAGCAGAAGGCCCGGTTGAGATCTTCCCTTCTTTCCCCGTTTCTCTCGTTGCTCATCTAAGCCGCGTGTCTACATGGTCTCAGTATACGGATACTCCAAGCGAGCTTCTACAACCGCCCTCCCAGTATCGTACGAATACCTCACAGGAGCTCCGTCTTAACCAGACCCGCACCGACGGACCTTGCAAGCTACCAGGGCCAAGGATTATCTTCTCCATCCTCCACTGAAGTGACAATGTGGGCCAATAGCTCCCCAGCATACTACTCTGGGCTGTCGAGTGTGCCATCCGTGCCTCTGCTCAGGGACAGGCCCGCGAAAAAAGCTGATAAAACTAATGCCTCCCAACGCGGCCGGGCCTCTGACGCCTCAGGAACTTCCATGGGCCTCGCCGAACCTGACCAGCCATCTGTCGAGGCTCCTTCTTCTCCCAACAGCCTTCGTCGACTCATAAACGCCGATATGAGAATGGCTCCCAACTTCCGTCGTGGCCACGGCCACAAACTTGGCTCATCGTCCTCGTCTGTAACTTCCCTCGCTGGCGACTTCGACCAGACATCGGACCACTTGAGCATGGCTCGCCGCTCTTCCTTTACTTCCATTGAGAGTAGCAATATATCCAGAGATGCTTCAGAGGCATTCCAGCAGTTTTCCAAAAATCTTTTCCACCGTCGTGGCAGGTCCAAGCAGGAGAGCACCTCGTCTGGGAGCTCTCCATACTCAGCAGATGTCCCCCTCGACGCGGGCGGCGCAATGAAGGACGCCGTCCTCCCCAAGTTCTTTGCGAGGAGAAAGCACTCTCGTGACGAGCCTGCCCTCCTTCAGAAACGCTTTCCAATCTCCGATCCTTTTAACTTTCAACATGTCACTCACACCAACCGCGGCGCCGCGGAGGAAGCGTTGACTCTCGAGGACGACCAATCAGACGCCCCTCAATTCAAAGGCCGACCGAGAGCTGCAACAGGTGCTTCTCAACACACTTACACCAACGTGCTGGCCGAAACCGTTGCGGAGCATGGCGACATCACCGATATCCCGCCTCCGAGGCCCGGACTTGTTGCTCGCCACACTGGCAGCTTTCAGACCATGCGCCGTTTCATGAAATCCGGCAAGAGGGCAGATCTCTCCGTCCCGATAGCACCAACATCCGCTCCAACCAACCGACAGCCGCCGCAACGCCCGCCCAGATCCCCTCCCATTTCGCCCGAAGCTACATCGCCGCCTGTACCGCCTCGAGTATCCAGCCGGCAAAAGCTCCATGCCGCCCCGGCTGAAACGAAAACCAGCTACTTCGCCGAGCGTCCCATGACCGGAAACTTGCAGCGACCCCGGCCATTCACACCGTCGAGCCCGGTCGAGCTGCTGCCAGCGCCAACTCACGAGGCATCTTCGCCGCCCGCCGACCTTTTTGCATTCTCCCAGGAGGGACTGCTCGCCCGTCCCCGAACTGCCACCCCGGAGCCGGCATGGCCGCTAACTAGCCCCACGGTCGCCGGCTTTGAGCCGCCGCTCCCGGATCTCATCGAAGACGACGGCCACCTGAGCTGGTCCTCCCGCACCCACACCGACCGCGACCGCAACAGCGCCAACGCGTCGCTGCCTGGGAGCCGATCGGTGCCCATGCTGACAAAGCTCGCCGACGACCAGGCTGCAGGAGCGGCGAAAGAAACCTACATGGAGGCGAGCGCATGGTCTGCCCAGATGAAGAGCGAGCTGAAAGAGGCCCTCAGCGGCAGCCCTACGCTCGGCCGCGCCAGCTGGGAAGACGATATCGACTATTGCTACGAGCACGAGGCCGAGGCCGACTGCGACTACCAGTGGGAGCGCCCTTCCTTGGACGTTACTCCCCGCAGCAGGATATACGTCGCGTCCCAGGGTCACTCAGCCCTAGACGCCTCTCTCTTCAACCCCCCCGTCCAACGGTCTCCTGGTATGCCCTCCGCGTCAGGTATCGCTGTGCCGGAGCTAAGCCCTGCCAGCCAAACGTCGGCTGTACTAGGTCACGAAGCCATCGCGCGCCTCCCGCACCAGGCCGGCCACGCCGCCGACGCGCCGCTCCGCAACAGGTGCACCGAGCTCATCGTGGCGCCCCGCCTGCACGGCCCCCCCGAGGCGCAGTTCTCGCCCTCGCTCCTCATCCCGCACGAGTATCGGCGCGAGTCGGACAGCTTCATGGCTGGCCCCGGCAGCGGCGCCGGGCCCGCCGGCCTCGCGTCCGCGTCGTCGCTGCAGCGCTCCAGCACGGCCACCACCGAGAGCAACTACACCTCGAGCTCCGACTCGGTCGGCGAGCGCCACGCGTCGGCCAACTCGAGCTGGACGGCGCTCACGCGCCACACCGAGAGCACCTCGTCGCTCAACAAGCTCGGCATGTCGTGGGTGGACGGGGTCGAGCCGGTGCCCGCGCTCGCGGCCCCCGCGGGGGAGGCTGGGGAGCTCGCTGGCAAGGACGAGACGACGACGCCCGCGTCCGAGGACGTCGTGCCTGAGCTCGTCATGGCGGTCCCGCCGCCGGGTCGGCGCGCCATGCACAAGAGCCACGCGAGCGAGTCCATCCTCCGCAACAGCGTTGCGGCCGTGGACGCCCAGCACCTGCCCATGCCGCGCTGGCCGCGCGCGAGAACCTCGAGTCTCGGCCAGGCGCCGCCCGTAGGCCAGTACGCCCTGTTCCCGCGCAGCAACATCAAGACGCATGGTGACAAGATCTAAAGAGACCTTGCTCACCATCATCATATCATATACATTTATATTTGCATTTTTACATAAGCCCTCGCGGGCTGGTCGCAACAAAAGCCTTGCGAGTCACGGCACTGCCTTTTTTTCATTCGCTACCGAAGCCTTGCACGGCCTTCTCCTCCTTCTTTTTTCTCTTTTTTTTTTTTGGTTTCTGCCGGCGTTTTAGCATGACTTGTTTTTTGTTCACTAGACGGGAAAATGGGTCAAAAGCAATTAGACATTTGCGGCATCTCTTGCACCACCAACATGCGGGTTCTTTTCTGCATTGATTGCAGAACCGCCCGCCTCATATTTTTTTTTTTTGTTCTTTACGTTTATGCGTCATCACGGTCGTTACAGAGGCGTATTTTATCATCATGAACGGTTTCTTATATATATAGTCAAGGGAAGGAGGGAACAGCACGGAAAGGGACCGGGATATCGATCGGGTATATATATACTGATTTGGCAGGGCATTTTCTTTGAGAGCTTGAGTATAAAATGACACTTGAAAATTACTATACTTTCGATTCGCCATTCTTGTGCATGCGCGCTTAAACAGCTTCAGGTATTGATAACGTGGTCTTTAACACAGCTGCGCCAACCACAAGGGTAAAGAAAGGTATGGGGTATGGGTGTAATGAATTACTACTCTGCAATACAAGTATCAAATGCTGCTAGACTCGTTTAATGTTCGAGCCGTCACCCAGTACAAAACTTAAGACCAAATGAACATTTCCCTGAACGCCACTTCCTCGCTTACAGTTTTCCCTTCCGAATCCAAATGCAGCTGCTTCTTTTCTGTAGCTTTCCATCAACACCATAGCCTTACTCGGCAAGCGGTCAAAGCGAACGGGTGGAATCTAATTTGACTTCTTCTTCTTCTTTGGGGGCTCTTCCGCCTCCTCGTCATCGTCGTCCATGCTCTCGTCATCCACATCACTCTCACCAGCATCACTGCCGCCCGAGCCGGCTTCGCTCGCCTCGCTCGCCTCGGGGTCGCTAATATCGCTTTCTGTCTCGGCGTGGAAGTCTTCGTCCACGCTCTCTTCGTCCTCGTCTGCGGAGCCGCGGTCGGCGCCGGCACCCTTGACCACCTCATCGTCCGAGTCGTCCATGTCCTGCTCACGCAGGGCAGCTGCGAGCAGGTTGGCGTCTTCGTCGATCTCGTTCTTGACACGCAGACCCTTGAGCTTGAAAAATGTCTCGAGCGCCTTCAGGTCTTCACGGTTAATGTTGCTAAATTGCGACGAGCCCGCGCCACCTTTCATGGCGACGGTAATATCAAAGGTTGATAGCGTGGACACAGCTCCGCCCACGCGTGAAAAGGTAATGGATTGTGTCTGCTCGTAAGCAATGTACGTGGCCGGCTTCGGCACGAACATGAAGGCCTTTTCCAAGCAGTACAGAAACCCTTCGCTCGCCTTGATGGAGCACTTGATGCCGTACTGGCTACGGTGCCTGTGACGGGTCAGCAAGTACAATGAGTAGCAAGGGTCAAGGCCACATACGTAATGAAGTCTTTGGCAGGCGACGAAATCTTCTTATTCGCAAGACCACGGAAAATCTTGGCGACGACGTGGTGCAGAGGCTCCTCGTAGTGTGCGTCAAGCTTGTCCTTGTACTTGCTCTCCAGTGTAGCCTCATCGAGGTTCAGGTGGATGGCAACTTCCTCGTCCTTTTTGAACTGCATGACCACAAAGGGGTATCGCGTTTGACCCTGGCGCAGAGGCGGGTCAAGGCCGATACAGAGCATACAGTGCATCTCGTCGGGTTTGGGGAGAACCATGAATTTTTTGATGGCGTCGTACTGGATCTTGTAATCGTACGTTTTACCGCGGAGTCGAAACGACGCTTCGTACATGTCGATATCGAAACGGCCTCTGCTGATAGTTAGCATAGATCATTACCCGGAATGCGAGCGTCGCTGCGTACCTTGGAGTAAGATGCAAAACATCCAGAAAGGTGGCGATGGTATCACCAGCCATCTCGCCAATCTCTGCCTTGTCCATCAGCGTCTCGTAGAACAGAGTAGCAGCATTCTTCTCGGGCTCCTGCTCCTGTTCGCTGCCGTCGGCCTCGTCGCCGTCGGCGTCCTTCTTGGCGGTGGTGCCAGGGACGTAGAAGCGCATCTCGACGAGCTGGTCTCTGCCCGCAGCGGCCTTCTTGCCCTTGGGGTTGGCCGTCGCAGTGTCGTTGCCATCCTGAGGCAGCGACATCTCCACGGCGACTTCGTTGCGACCGGCAAGGTTGGTGTTTCCGATTTCCGCATAGGGGAGCTCGAAGGCGGGGCGGTTCTGGACGTTGAAGACGATTTCCGCCTTGGAGAACTCGGCCTTGCCCCAGTTCCAGCCGCGCAGGGCATGTTCCTTATTCTCGAGAACAGTGCTGTACCAGCTCTTGAAGACTTTGCTCAGGCGATCATAGTCCTCCTGCTGGAAGCCGTCGAGCTGGATGATGCCCGAGTTGCGCTGGAGAATACGAATCTCGTAGCCTTTGGCGACCTTGCTCCATTGCGCGGTGCTGATGTTGTTGCGATCGAGCGTAAAGGTGTCGCCGCCGCCGTTTGGCTTCCAGCCAAAGCCAGTCTCTGCGAATCGGCATCGACCGCTCTCCTTTGAGAGGTCGAGGTAGATGCTGTCGAAGCTCTCACTGTCGAGATGTGGAGGTCAGTGCTGTATGTAGCGAACTATTGCCACATGCGCCCGGGTAGTGGACGAGGTGCTGAGCGGTCGCCGAGGGCAAGATTTACGCAGACTCACATGGCAGTCATCTTGTGTCCGTGAAAAACTCCGCAATTCGGGGTGTGGAAAGCGCAATGCGAGGGAAAAAAGCTTGATGCGAATGAGAAGAAAGCTTTGGGATGAAGAGCGGATGAATTGACAGGCAGGCAGCAAGGGACTCGGGTGTGTGGGGCCGACCTTCACGTCGCGGCGCGTTCTTTTGTGCAGGTGCAATTGGCGACGCGCGCCGGCTGACTTTGCACAAGTACTATGATGCGTATTCGTGAACTCCTTGACACAGTATGAATTGGAGCCGTCTCCTTTTATATTCGCTATTGACTTCTTCTTACTTGACTAACCAGGTCTATCGTACAATGCTCGACGCCACAGACTGCAGAGGATAAGTCAAGGCTTCTACAGCAATTGACGAGTTCGCCAGCAGCTATCTGGGGAGCAACTTCTAGGGCATATTACTCCATTTCCTCCCTCTATCCCTTCTTTCTTCTTAGGCGCGCATATCTGCGTGCGACCACACGTACTAGCTGAACCATACCCAGTCTAGGCAGCGGCTCCGTCGATGAGGTCGAGAGCCGCTGGATGAAGACTTTCACGCCGGTAGCGGATGAGTGACCCCGAGGCCAGCAATGGAGGCCCCTGCTGGTGAAAGGATAATCGTAGACACTGTCCCGGCGGCTCCCTGCGACACCTCAGGAAGATGACGCCCGAGTTTTGCCAACTAGCGGGCCATCGCGTGGGCATCCAAACCACCACTAACTTGCCCTAGC
>LUFD01002400.1:0-12155 GCA_003025255.1 Cordyceps pruinosa | reverse complement strand
GCGACCTCTCCACCGTGACCCGCGAAAACGGCGGCGACGCCGGGAGCCACGGCAGCGGCCGCTCCGGCCCCGCCTCGCACTCCTCGTCCGGCATCTCCGGGAGCGACCTCCCCGCGGACCAGGGCCACGACGACAAGGGCACCGGCGAGCTGTACGTCCGCTCCAGCGGGCTGCAGGCCGACGGCGGCGACTTCGACGCCACCCGGCCCGGCGCGGGCCGCGAGGCCGACCGCCTCATGGAGGAAAAGGGCATCTCGGCCGGCGTCGGCGCCGGCAAGGACAAGAGGGGGACGGCCGGCGACGAGCACAAGGCGCCCGGCCACGACGCGGACGGCAAGGAGAAGCACGGCCTCGTGGACAAGATCAAGGAGAAGCTGCACAAGCACTAAGACTGGGACCGAGGGTGACGAATCAAAAGAATTGAATACAGATATCCAGGTATGGGGCAGTTGCACGGACGCGTCCAGTAGAATGGGACTCGGACGGGTGCGTGCTTTGCAACGATGATGACTTCTTAAAGACACGATGAATTGAAATATTGACCTAAATTTCGCCCCAAAGAAAAATCACAGTAATCGCAACGGCTGAAGTGTGAGTCAACATACCGCCCCATGTGTGCCCAGGCAAGTTGTACGGGTTGCAAGCGCAAAAGCGGAAACAAGAGCAGCAGAGGCCATGGTAAACACCAAGAAATAGAAGCGGAAACAGTGCCAACTCTTTGCTCCGAGCCCTGGTGCCGCGATCCTCCGGCACGATGCTGCAACGATAGAGAGACAAGAGATTGCTTCAATAACACGAGTAAGAATAAACAACAACAAAATGTAGGCCTTTCACGTGTTTCCGACACATGATCCTTTAAATATCGACACAAAAACCAACAGGCCTCTCCTTTCCATAATCTCCGTCCCCCGTCTCCCCCACAAAACTGGCACTGACATCATCCACCAGTGCCACCACATGTCCACATCAAGCGCGGGTGCGTGCATAGTTATACCAATAAGAGTCCTTCCTCAAAACTCTCTGTCCCATCCCCCGTCCCGAGGTTGGTTTCCCGTCGCTCCGTAATTGGTTCGTGTCTCAATCGCTCGGTCGATGGCGGGGGTGGGCATTAGTGCACAAGATCTCTCTTTCCCAGGTCCAAGAAAGGTTTGTTCAAAAAAGCGTTGTCGGAAAACAAGACGTCGCTCGAGGTCGTTTCGGGTCGTAAATAAACGCGCGTACGTAAAATAAATCTATCCTCCTCAAAAAAAGCAGTCCGAGTCGTGATTCTCATAGGAATCCAGACTCAGCCAGTACTCTATCCGCGCGAAGAACAAGTCAGCAAAAGAACAGAACTCCTTTGGTTGCTCGTCTAAACTCTTCCCCTTCCCCTTCTTCTTCTTCTTCTTTACACATCCCTGGTGATCGGTCTTACGAACCTCACGATTTTCTCTTCCTCACGCTCGCGCGGCTCGATCTGCAGGCTCTTGTCGTACATTTCGTGAACGTCGCCCGCCGCTTGCATGTTACTGATGATGTAGTCCTGCAGTTCCGGCACCGGCTGCAGCGAGTATCCCACGTTCTGGTATTGCTGAATGTCGCGAATGACCTCGGCCGTCTTGGCTCGCTTTGCAAAGTTGATCAGGTTTGTCTTCTTGATAATTGACGGAATGCCGTCCTCGATAAAGGTCAGATCGGTCAGGTACACGCCGAAAAAAGGAATGCAGGGCGGGTTCGCTGCGTGCAGAGCCTCGCGATATTCGCCGAAGTTTTTCGTGCTCGCCATTAGCTTGCGCATCGTCTCCAGCACCGTATGCATTCGCTGTGGTACTTGGTCCCACGTTCGCTTCAGGCGCGCAATCGGTGCTGTGCCCAGTGCTGAGATGATTGACGTCAGCGTAGAGAAGTTGTTAAGCATCCGACATTTCTAGAAATTGTTAGCCTGCTCACATGTCCTTGAATGCGCGCACTTACGTCAGCGACAGCGACAAAGTGCTTAATAACTACAACTCGCTTCTTAACGTCTGTTTGCGCCAAAATCATCTCGGCAACCCAGTTCGTCATTTGATTCGAGTGAAGAATTAGTGCCTTGACGTTCGGCGCGGGCTCAGCGTCGCCCTCGCCAATCTTCTTCTGCCACGTCTTGTTTAGACATTCAGTTGCCTTGATCTTGCCGTACAGTCTCGATTCGACGATAGTGAGTTGGCGGGCAAATTCGATCACATCCACATCCAAGAATTTCAACTTCTTCATGTTCTTGGGCATAATCGGCGATGGCGTGCTCTGGTTCAGAGTTTGAATCATACGCCTGGCGTTGGCGTCTGTGCCGTTGAGTCTTTGGTTGAGCATGGCCATCAGTGGCCCTGAGCCCGGGGTTTCTGTCGACTTGACCGTATCCCTGGCAAAGTCGTATACGTCTCGGATCAACTGCTTGGACTCGTCGTTATACTCCTCCATCCAAAAGCCATCAAACCAACTCTTGAGGATATTGACCACGCGGAATCGAATGAGCTTTTGCTTTCTGTCTCGCCATGTCTCAAAGTCGGTTTGTGAGAGACCTTCGGGCGGCTGAATGGCAAAACGCTTCACTAATAGTTCAAACAGCTCTCGTGCCGACGTAAAGGACTTGTAGGTGAGGAGAAAGGTGTTGTTAAAGGATGAGTCGAGCTTGTCGTGCCGGGTGAGCTGTTCGACAAGCGCTAGTAGAGAGCCTCCCCTGACAGCTGGTTGAGCAGACTTTGTATCCCATGACACGTCGTTTTCGTAGTCTAGGCGCAAAAAGTCCGGGGTGTCGTCCGCCTGCATACCTTGGGGTGAGGGATCTTCGCCAAAAATCTTCTTGACCTTGGAATAGTCTCCTTTGCGCAAAGTGCCGGGGGGAGGTTCACCCTCAGTAAAAGACTGGGCGGTAATAAGCGTAGGTCGCACAGGCGCCGTTTTCGACTCGGTGCGAGTATGCGGGCGCTCATATGGCATTGTTTCACCGCGCTGCAGCTGTGCGGGGGGCGCTGGATCACGCGACCGCGATTCTTGCTTTTTGAGCGGCTGGAGTTGCAGGCTTGTCTGCACCTGCTCTGACAGCAGCTGTAATGAGTAGCTAACATGAGCCGAGTTAGTCTCGAGCGCTCTGGCACATGTTTTCACATATTCGAGCCTATTTTCCAGCGCTTCTCCTCGAATTTCTGACCACTCATCGGCCAAAGGGCCAGCGACGGCCTGGCAGGATATTACCAAGTCTGCCATATTGTCGTGCAAACTCTGCTTGCAAATGCCGAACTCGGCAAGTTGGGGGGTCTGGAAGCTGTCGACGAGGGAGGAGAGGTCAGCAGACGCAACAGTGGCAATCAGAGGCCCGAACATTTCGAGGACCTTGCCTGCGGCCAGGCAGACATTGTTGCTGATGACTCTATGTTGATGGGGCGTAACTATGTTCTCCGGGGGGGTGAGCGTCTTGTCGAGCTCACGTAGGCTCGCTACCAACATGCGCTTCATCTCGTCCAGCCGCTCCAAAAATCTCCCATCCAAGACAGTTGTCGGCTCAGCAGCACCTTCATCATCCTCGAGAAAGTTTGATGTTATGGGGTCGCGAGGTCCAAGACCATTGTTTTGCCAGCTTCCACCGACAGTGCTGCCAATCACAAAACCAGGAAACAGCCTTGGGATCTCCTCACCGCGCTGCTGTCGCGCTACCTCGACGTAGCTAAACACACCGAGAAGAACACCATCCGCTTCTTGGAGACACTTTTGAACCGATTCAGCATTGGGCCAGTCTGCTGCGGCAATATGCGACGAGATAACTAGCTTGGAAAACTTGGACATCATGTCGCGGAAGTGAGGGTAGAGCGCCTTATTTGTGGAGATGATGGATGGCTGTCCAGAGTGGTTGTCGGTGGTGCCAGAGCCCGCGGCGAGCAGCAGTCGCAAGTGGTCGGATATGTCTTCAGCCCGCGCTACATATTCCGAGCGGTTGTTTGCTGTGATGGTGTCTCGATAGCGGTCGATCGCACGCCTCATGTTGGATACTAGCAGACTCCAGCTAAGCGATGGGGTCGACCCATCGTCGAAAAACGATCGTGGAACGGTTGTCGTCGTGGGGAGGTTGTAGGTTGTGCTGGTAAAAGAGGTAGCAGAAGCAATATTGGGCGGTTGATTGGGGCCATTTGAGAAACCATTGGCGGAGCTATCGTTTCTTCTTCTCCGGTTAGGCGAGCCGCCGTTGATCGAGTCCATGGAGGTTGACGGTGAGAGCGCTCCACTCAGTGGGATGCGTTGACGGTTCTATCGTGGTTAGCAGGCGCAAGGACCAATGAAAAGGGATACATACTGGTCGCCGAGACGCAAATATGCCATCGCCCTCTGCTTCTGAAGCTGAAGTTGCTGAGTCGTAGTCTTCGTCTTGATTGAGGCCTCTGGCCATCATCTCAGCAGGAGGTCGCGTCTTGTCGGGCATGGACGCATTCATGCGATCTCTGGGCCCGGTTTCGTTGATTGAGCCGGGCGACTCTAGCGGCAGCTCCATGCTGCGATCGCCTGTCATCATGTTGTAGTAAAAGAGTCGGCCGTCGGGAGTCGCTTGAGGTATCCAAAAGTCTGCCCTGGATTTGTCTCCAGTGTCTGTTCCTTCGAGAGGCAAGGCACCAGGCACATCCCCTTCGGATTCGTAGTCTTGTTGCTCGAAACTCTCGTCATAAACATCGGCGTCTTCGCGTTGGTCGTCACCGTGGTCGAGACGGCCGTTCTGGCTCTGGTCGACGAGGTCTTCGGGGCCAGTGATGATCTGACAGTAGTTGCTGGGGAACCAGCCGCGAACACCGTTGATGACACCATCCCACCAGCCGCTCTCGAGCTGGGTGATTACTTGGATGACGTCGCCTTCGTGAAAGCTCAAGCTGGTTCTGTCGTCGGCTTCGTAGTCGTACAGAGCACGAACATACATGGTGCCGGGCGGGGTGGTACCAACAGAGCCGTCCATGGCTTTGAGGGTGAAAGTGATGGGGAGTTGGTGTATGACTCGACGATATCGTTTTGCTGCAAGGAACAGCGGCGCGCCCACAAACGTGAGGACGGGACAGGTGAAAGAAGAAATGCTGGTCTGTAGGCTAGGTGTGCCGAGGAGTACGCCGCAGGGGGAGCTGCGCGGCAGCTCTCGTGCCCGCTGCAGAGTTTATTGAGGTACAAGGTGAAGACGAGATGCCCATGTCATTGTCGCGAGAGCATGCAGGCGAGTAACGGTTGGTCGAGGACGTATGCGGTTGCCGCAAGGCTATGGGTGAGCGACAGGGGATGAAGAGTGTGCCCCTCCTGGACAAAAGATTTGGCTGGCGTTTTTCGCGCAGGCGGGCGTGGTCTGGGCGGGCAGGCACGGGCACAATAGGAGAAGCAGACGCCGGTGCTCAAAGGAGCCGGTGCAGTCGATGGAATAGAGAGCAGGGGGTGACGAGTGATGGCGGCAAGACGATTGAAAACTGCACGCCGAAGAGACCGAAGGCTTTTCCTGGGCCAGGAGAGGGGTTGACGACCGTGCGACTTGGTTGACTGACTCCTGGCAGAACGACTTTGTGTAGGCAGGTTTGTATGTCCTGACAGGTGACAACGGTTGGCGGGAGTTGGCGGTGTGGGTGGGGAGGGGGTTTCGAGGAGAGGAGGAGGGGGTTCGCTAGCAGGGTTGTCTTTCTTTTTGTTGCCTTCTCGCGGGGACGGAGGAATACTGGGAGGCTTGAATAAAGAAGAGAAGAGGGGAGAGGAGCGCAGCGTTAAAGTAGATGATGGGCTGTGTCCCTGTGAATGGTGAGGCAGCTGGGCGTCGCGAATTTACTACAGTGATTCCTCTCCCAGTACAGGGAAGAGGTACCAACGTGCCTTGGTACCTGGGTCGTTGCCTACCTCAGGCGATGTGTCGCGCGGCAGAGAGACCTGACTCGTGGGACAACTAGGTACAACCCGGCTCACTGCCGTTTGCTGGTGATTGTGGTATCCTGCATGTAGCTTCGGTAGGGTCAACGTCATCTGTGGTGGTGTCCAACATGCGAGTAAACCTTCCTCCTAACCTGCACCTGCCGACCATTGAACAATCTCGGCAAATCTGCGATCAACGTTACAGTACGTCTTCTACAAGCCACGTTGTAAACTGACTTTTAAGGTCATGGGCTCAGGCGGCTATACACCTATACAATAAATCAGGTCCTGCCGTCTCCTGCATGGTGGCAGCGGCTCGGCATGACAACCGTCGTCCCCGTCCCGCATCCTCAATAACCTTGTGCAGTGTATCAGACATGCGTCTATAGGTACAATCTACCCGGTCAGTTCATGACTGCATCTTACACGTCTCGCCTCTCATCGCCCAGCTGCTTCAGCTCAGATCCGCCATTGTCTGGCTTCAGGCACACTTTTCCATCAACATGCCAGTCCGCCCAAAACTACATACGCTTGGGAGGTTCGGGCATTGCGAGGGACCGGGATTCCTGAGCATGTTCGGCGACGTAGCTGCAGCACAGGCCCTCCGAGCGCATCACTGCCACCACCCATTCCCAACTCGACTGTGCGTGCCTGAAAGCAGAGTGCATATACTTGTACTATTCCATACCACGCAGCGAGAGGATGTACTTATATTCGATCATCACGACCCTCCCATTTCGTGGCACGTGTTTTCATCCGTCGCGGTCCGCTCCATCCCAAATGGCCTGCCGAGGCGGGCTGACAACCCCAAACCCACAAGCTGCCCGAGATGTTATCGCGGACGCGGAGCACGCGGAGCATTTTTATATTTCTATTCCTATCCCTTCTCTATCGTATATAGAAGGCGCTATACACCACCACCAAGGGTACGGGCTTACCCAGCAACCAGCTACCCCAGCCTCAACTGCACCATGTTCAAGGACGGAAGGAATGCAACAACGGATGACAGAGCAAATGCCGGTGCTCGTCAGGGGAAAACGCAAGAGGACAAATATGTATCAGTAACAGCCCACGATTCGCTCCAACAGCCAGGTTCTGCAAGCGAGCAACGCGCACGCGAAAAAAGAAACCATGCAAATCCCTGTGCTTCCCTGCACCGTCGAAAACCTAAACGCGCCCGTCCTTACATACAAAACGCCATTCGGGGTCGGCGAGCAGCCACGTTTCTAACCACGGACATACCCATTTACCTGTGCAGTCTCTGCACTTGCTTACCCGTCCTTTGTCAAATCAACACTTCTCCTCTCAGCTCTCTCTGGTCCGCCCCTGTCTCACCACTTCCCGATCTCACACCCCAACTAGCCAATGGCGATGATAGACTGCCCACGCAACCTGACCTGTACTTTTGAAGAAGAAAGCACCTGCGCCGGCTTCCCGGCAGGAAAAAACCGCGGCGTCGTTTTCTCAATCAACGCAAGGAGGGCGTGGAACTAGGCGAGATCCGGCGTTTCCTGTGTTCTCTCGGGTGCTGCTTCTCCTGCCACGCTTATCAACGAAAACGCATGACCTGTCAAATTACCGAAATGGACACGGGAAACCTTTTTAAACCATTCTTCCCGCACCTCTGGTCGACTCTGCATCGCCCCATTCGCGACCGCCAGTCCGGATTCCGGTACCCTTGCAACGCCAAGACACTGCCCATCGCGAGGAAGCGACACCAAGAAAAGGACCCGTCGTGGGGCGGCGCGCGCATCCTTGAACCCAACTTCTCTCCTACTCTAACCAACTAGCTGACCGGAAGGCTCCCGCGGTATCCGCTAGACTCATGCTCCCCAGTGTCCGTACGGGATGGTAAGGCACTTGAACTTGGGTAGGGAGCCGCTATTTCGAGGTCCAAATTAGACTTGGCCCTCAAAAACACATGAACAGGCCCGTGATGCATTGACAGCTCGGCTGCCTCAATCCTGATATCCCCCCCCGAAAAGTCACGCAAGTGGGAGCACACGGTGATTACCAGTTTACTGTGGCGCAAGTTGAAATGGAATCCCAGTGTTGTTTCCTCAGTGCCGTTTGCTCCTTGCTCTGCCGTCAGCCACCACAGCTTCCTCGGTAGCGTCGGTGGCCCGAAAGTTACCGAGAGAGGGCTTTCCATCTTTCAACCGCCGCGGCTCTCCGCCGAGTCCTATGAAGGTCAAGTATGATTTTATTGATTGTCCTGACCGCCTCCAGAGACGTCCATCGCAAGCCTCGCCCGCGCTGCGAATGCAAAGACATGCACAGGTACGGAGTCGCTGGAGCTGCTCAGGCCAACCCATCCTTATTACCGTTCAGGGGAGCCCACTCTCCGCTCACAGTGGGGATGACGCCTCGTGTCTTTTCCTCGTTAGCATCAAGTCGATGACAGTTTATTGCAGGATGAGGAGTCCGTGGGCCTTGGTCGCCCAGCCAGCCGGGTGCTGTTGCAGCGCCAAAAGAACACCACCGCCTCCCGTCCCCACCCGCGGTGCCGCCTCCCCCAAGCTATTACCACCAGCCTGGGCTGAATGCATCATTCAGGCTGTGGAGGTGGGCATGTACTGTACGGCTTCCATCCTGCACTGTACTTTGGGCACGTTGGGATGAGCATGCATGCGTTGGCAGTTCGAGGTCCCGTGGTGCATCGCTCGGCGACAGAGTGCGCATGTGGCAGTGTGTGGGCATGTACGCGTTGTTGTTGCCTGCGAATGTCACCCACGATTGGGCCTGGCGGCGTGTCCGTGACGAGTGTCTCGGCAGAGTCAAGGCAACTTGGCTCACCGAGAGTGTGTCGTCTGAGGGTGGTGTGAGAAGGGGGTGTGCGCGTTGTCGCGTCCCAAATACGTGCTGATGAAGCGTCGTGACTGCCTGTCACTACTGATAGATTCCACTTCCGCGGACACGGGATTCTCGGGACTAGTATAACTCATCGTAATAGAAGAGGGAAGAAAAATGGTACGTGGCCCGCCTCTTTGGAACGCGTCCTGTTGGAACGACGAGCCGCGCGCGGCGGCACCGCGACATGTTCCCTAGAGGTCGTGCGATCGACTTTTGGAGCACCCTATTGACACAGTTGCCCGTAGATGCGCCATCGTGGAAACAGTGCCAGTCCTTCACCAAGTTGCTCTTTTACTTCTTCGTGGGCACGTACCGTGTCATGGCAAAGGCGCGCTTGCAGCTCTGTCAGCGCTTGTAGAGCTGACGATAGAAATCAGCCCATTGCACGCTTTTCTTCTTTGCATATAGTATCCCTAGAGAATGATAATTTTTTTGGCTCATTTAAAGTCAGGGGCAAAGCTAGCGGCTTCAAGACAGAGAGAGAGAAAATAGGCTTTTCGCAAGGGAGAGAGCGCGCGATGACTCGTGTGGAACGGGACGGGCCACCAAGGCTCATTGTTCAAGGGACGGTCCGAGCATATGGGCTATGACATTCAGGAGGCTTGACTGGATAAATTTAGTACAAGTTTTATTCAGAATTTGCATGGTGTTAAGACGCGACTGGTACATATCCAGGGAGGGTGTAATAATGTAATAATATGAAAAAAGGAAGCTTGCGGGCCCCTTTGGCCGTCCCACTCGACCGTCCCCTTCTGGGAATCCTGCGAAATTGGGTGCAGATTGTGCTTCCTTCATTACCAGAAACCAGTACCACAGATTCCCAAGCGAGTGTACCAGGCCCGTAACTAATAGCGGCGAGCCCGTGCTACCTTACAGAGCTGAGCAGCCGGAATGGTGGCTGTCCATATTGGACCAAGCAACGAGCCGTGTGAAACAGTGCAGACACGGACCCGCGGCACTGGAGTTTATCAGAAGGGATTGTGCGAATACAGGAGGTTGCTTTGGCGATTGCGAGTGGTTTGGAGTAGCCACAGCCTCCATGATAGCCGGTACCTGCCCTTATGGTCAACGCCAGAAGAGATGCACGATGTCGTTTCTCCAGCAGTTTGGCTGGGGGCCGGCTCTGCAAGACTCCAGTAGAGCAACCCGAAGGAACCCGTTAGGCCTTGTTCTTGACCGCATTCTTTTCCCTTCCCGAGGGAACAGAAATGAAGCGGTCAACACGAAAACCCGCCGCCAGGTGTTATGAGTTGAGCTGTTTGGGCGGATAGCTGGGCAAGCTCCAGAGGGCGCGGTGCGGGAGAGGCTGCGACCTACCTATAATAGGCCCCGCTGGCAGTGGATCTCATGCACAGCGGCCGCGTTGGCAGCATTTCGAACCAGCGAATTGGTCCCGAATGCATTATACTTAGTACTGAGGTGTCTTGGGGCGAAGCAGTTCCATGGGCCATGCCGAGCTCTTCCAGGGGGGTTTCTCATTTGGTCTAGCATGTCGGCTGCCGCCCACCAGTCGATCGAAGGCCCGTCGCGAAATCGACAGGAGCTTACATGGCGGTGACGAGGGAGAACGAAGAAAAGCCTGTTCTGCTGCACGGAAGCTTCCAAGTTGGCGAGATGCAAGCCGCATGGACAAGGCGCAGGGGTGCCTGCTTTCTGGGTTACCGTGTTCTTTGCAGTGAGACTTCTGCAAGACTGACGATGGGCATGGGTAAGGATCGTGATGCCGCGAGAGTGAGTGCGTGCAACATAGTAGGACACCAGCTAGGTGCAGCCTGCTGGGAATAGGATGTGCTCTGTGCTTGCCCATTGGCTTTGTATCTCTCGCATGTTCTCTGCGAGAGACGGGACAAGCTGTCGCGCCCAACTACTAGCCACCTTCTGTCCCCCTCTTGCGTTCCCCTCACCCCCTCTAATTTCTACGGCCGCTTTTAGCACTTCTAGTACCCAAGGTAAAGCTACTACCTAGAGTACCGAGCTCCAAGCAGCGCAAGTTAGCATTACACAAGTACCTGGTAGAGATGGAGGAGCATGGAGAGGCGCATACGGTATAATAATACCTACCTCTTAGGTATCCATGGACCTGATCTGTACCTGTATCGAGCAAGGACCGAGGGAACGGCATATCACAGAGGGGAGGCGTGGTGTGCGCTTGTACTGCTGGGACAAAAATGCGCAACGCTAGCAGAGCGGAAGCAAAGTGTCATGTACCCAGAGTCATTCGATGCTCCTGATGTCTGCTAACTAGGGCAGCGAGCTAGTATGCGCCGACAATCACGTCTCGCCAAGTTTGCCATGAGCAGCGGGGCGGTTGAACCAGACAGGAGGAGAAGAAGGAGAAGAAGGAGAAGGACAGCAGGTTCGCCCAAGAGGGGGATGAGGAGGGGACGAGGGGGAGGGGGGCAATCCCAGGGAGGAAAGAGCAGGCCGAGCAGGTGTGGGTGGAGTGTGGGGCACATCCATTCTTATTACTGGTACCCGTAACTGCGACTCTTCCGTGCCAGAGTCAGTTGGTTGATGGGCTGGCCGCTGATGCCATGTACCTTTGTACCAGAGAAAATATGGTGGGATACCTACCTACCTGGTACCTGGTACGAGCTTATAGTAGGAAGGTGTTAGGTACCCCTTCCATCACAAACTTGCTTATTGGCATGGCACCTCGCTCGCTCGCTCGCGCACAAGGACGGGCCGGCGCCGCCCCCTCGTCCTCGCCCGCTGACTGCCCCGCCCGCAGCCAGTGAGCCACAGTCGCCGCCAGTCCACTGTCCCTATTTCCGTTCGCTATTCCTGCTGCGACGGCAGAGACATGTACCCAGCCAAGTACCCTCCTGCCTCTCTGCTTCTTCGCCGCCTCAGGCCAGCGGTACCTGTGCCCCCCAACGCGTTTTGCTTGCATGCCCACACTCTCATGCGCCGCCCGAGAGGTACCTGGAGCCTGACAGCCCTTCGGTGGACCGCACAAATGAGGTAGACATGACCCCCCGTATGGAGGGGTAGGTACTTCCAGACGGAAGCTCCGGTACCTCGTCCTGTGCCACCCACCAGACTCACCCACCAGCCACTGACCACTTACCACCTCACTGACTGTTCCTGCTCAGCCCAGCCCAGTCAGCGCACCACCCGCCCACTGTCCCTCCTTCCAGCGGCCTCTCATTTCCATTAGCGGCTTTTCCAACGGCTTCTCAGTGGCCTAACACGCCAACACCCCCCGATGCTCGTGCTGTGCTGCGTTGTGCCTGCCCCCGCCCCGTTCTCCTGTTCTGTTGCCCCCCTCTCCCTCCCTCTTCCTCTCTGTCGTTTTTTTTTTTGCTACCCGTGCCGCCATCCCCCCCTCCACTGCTGGCCTACCTCCTCTTCCACTGCTTGCCTTGTTCCCTACGCCTCTTGGCCCCCCCGCCTGGTCTCTGGCTCCCCCCCCGTTTGTATCCCCC
>LUFD01002385.1:4244-28655 GCA_003025255.1 Cordyceps pruinosa | reverse complement strand
AAAAAAAAAAAAGATAACAACATGCCAATCGTGTCGGAGAAGCGTACGTTTTTGTTCGATTAAACCAAATAAAGTACCTGAAAAAATTGAAGGAGGAAGGGGGGTGTGAAGAAAGAAAAAGTAGTAGACAGTAGAAATTACTCGCAATGCAATGGTGGTATCATCCATTTCTCTTTTGGCAACAGAAGAAAAGAACATGAATAGAGAAAAACAAGATAGAGCAAGGAACAAAAGAGACGCAAAAATCCACAAGCCCGGCAAATAGAAAAAAACAATGTCAGTCTCGCTCAACAGTAATGGTCGTGGCTCTCGGCGAGCGACTGATCGACGACAAGCCGCTCGCACCAATGCAACATGTCGGCCAGGTAAGGATATCGAAACAGGTTCTATGAAATGCAGCATCGCTCAATCTTTTGTTTGTAGTAAACCCCTTTTTCTCATGCAAAATAACAATTATGGTGTGTTGGTGCGAAGTCCCAGCTTTATCGGCTAAAGGTACTGCGCCGGTCGCGGAAACAGGGATCGGAACGGGTTGAGAATCTATGCCGCCCCGTTGCGCTGATCCGCTGCCTCCCTAGGCAGGGGCGGGAGCTTCTTGTCCAGGCTTCCGCGGCTATATGTGCGTGGTCGGCCGAGCTCCTCAAGGCCATCGTCCTTGGCTGGTGGCGGAGGGGCTGCTCGTGTTGGTGCCGACATGCTATCAATTCTCTCCAGGCCGTTAACGTCGTCGCGCCCTCCTTCGCCGAGCTCTTCCACCACAGGCAAGATGCGGTCGTGCTGCGCCGAGTTCCGGGTCTCCCCCGGTATAGACACAGTCTTGATCGTTCGCTCTGGCGGGTGCATTTCAAAGCTCGATCTCTTTTGCGCCTCCTTGTTTGCCGCGTCAACCGTGTCCTTGGGCTCCTGCGGTTGAGGGGCGCCAGGTGGCACTGGAGGAAGATGAGTTGGCATTGGTGGGATCGAGTGCTTACTCTTCCCGCCTCGCGCCTCACCCGACTGACGCGCTTCCATCGCTTCCTGCTCGCGTCGAATTTCCTCTCTCTGCGCCTCCTCACCGGACATGGTAATACCCTCTACAAAATTGTAGAAGCGATCACCGTATTGGTCTGGAGGCAGAGCAGAGATTTGCGTCCGGTCGTTGGAAAGACCCTTCCAAAAGTGTTCAATCTTCTTGATCATACCGTAGTGGGTGAGGCAGTCAATGACACCAAGGTAGTAAATCTCGTCAGCGGGATCGTTATTCTCGTGAGTGGCTTGGAAGCCGCCGTCATCCTGGTTGAAAACAAACCCGGGGCGACTGTGGCTTACGCCGAGCTCGTCGGGCATCTTGTCAATGGCCTGGCCCATAGGGATGGGGCGCTCTTGTCGGATCATCTGGCGCAGTTCGCGGGCCTTGCGGGCCGTCTCGAGCTTGGATGGCGTGCGGTGCAGACCCATCGGCGGTTCGTCATCGGTCGATTTTTCGCGACCTGGGTTGAAGACCTGGAGTGTTTTGTCACGCAGATTCTCATCGTTGCCACGAGATACGTCGTGGATGCCCACGAGCAGTGAATAGTCCATGATTTGAAGGCGCTTCAGTAGCACCACATCAGCGCGTAGCTGTTCCAAGAACAATCTCTTCTTCTGAATACCGAGTTCCAAGTGTCGTTTCCTGCGCAGCCAATTGAGATCTTTCAAGGTGGCTCTGGGGTTTTGCTCGAGGTCCTCCTCTTTGTAATTTCGCCCAACTGTTGAGCCCTTCAAGTCGAATGTGGTATGTATATCGCGATGCGGCGGAAATAGATTGTTCATGACGACGAAGTGAATCTTCTTGCCATAGGGCATCTTGACACGGTGCAGCCCGTAGAACTGTGAGAGCAGAGTGTTGGGGTTTTGCTGAACGTGCGTATAGTAATCTTTAAGGATTTTCCTCAAAAACTTATGTTCGGAGTGATGAATCGTTTTAATAATGTACTTGTAGTCTCTAGAAAAGTAGAAGAAGCTGCCACTCTTGCCGGGCGAGCCTAGCTCCGACAAGATGTACTTGCCAGTGAGAGACATGAGGTAGTCGGCAGGGTCGAGGCGGAAGAATGCGCGTAGGCGCCGGAATACCCACGGGGCGTAGTCTTTGAATTTGAAATCATACTTGGCCGAGGGAACCAGCTCGTTTCCGGTGCTAAAAAGGTTAGTGTCTGCTGGGTGCGAGTGCGTGAGATGAAACGTACATATCGAAAGTCGACTTTTGCTTGGCTTCAAAGTCGGCGTCTGTCAGCTCGCGATCCAGCTTTGCGTTTGTCCTGGAAACGGAGACGCGGATTCCAGTTAACATGTTGTAGGCGGTGACCCAGTTGGCATGGCTCTCGTCGACCTTTGTGCCAACGAGAACGCGATCATCATCTTCCTCCTCCTTGCGCCTGCGCTTGCTAGCTCGCTTCTGGCGAATGGCTTCGGCCCACCTAGCGGCGTCTTCGTCTGGAGCTACCTCGTCGCGGGGCATATCGGATATTCCTGAACGGGTCGCCCTACGGCCCAAGTTCATGGAGGCACGTCGTGCCCCGGACACGGCAGATGTTGGCGAGAATCTACCAGTTGCCAAGGTCGCGTCCTGGCCGTCCCTAGAGGGCCGGCCGGATTTGGGAACCTCAAGTGTATGTCGCTGCTTCAACACTGGTGGCTGGGGGGTGGGAAGAAGATGTCCCGAGGGGGATGAGTTCAACGAGGTATTACCGGGTTGGTAGGCGGGAGGAGAGGAAAAGCGGTGGGTAGCGACCTTGGGAGAAATTTGCTCGGCGCCCTGGCTCACATCGGCGAGACTGGGCGAAGCAGCGGGCGCCTGGGCATAGTCTTTTTCGATGGGTATGGGCGGCTGTTCGTCGTGGCTTGACCTGGCGGTTGAAGCAAAGTTTGGAGGGGTTGGTGGCTGGTGGAGAGGTGCGGAAGGTATTTGAGGTGGTTGCTTTGCGGAGCCATTTCGACCGATATGGCCGTTTGGCGCGGGCAATTGAGGCGCAGTGCGGTCAGGGAGCGATACTTTGCCATTCGCAAGGCCGTTGGGAGCGGTCGGGTGTGTGTCTTGCGCATCGTCGTTGGTGTACGAGTTCATGCTCGTTGGTCGAGTGCCGTTGCCATTTTCGGTAGGCATCATGGCACGCGTGCCGGAGGCGTCTGAGTCGTGCGTAGAGGTCAACGAGCTCTCATCGAAGCTCTCTGCGGTGTTGCCAGGCGTCGAGCGGTCGAGGACATGGGTATCGGGCGCAATCTTGTCCGAGGCGAGAGAAAACTTGTCGGGGTGGCTGAACTGAAGAAAGTCGAGATGAGAATCTACCGGGGCGTTGTCGTCGGTGAGATATGAGGGCATTTCGGCAGAGGCCAGGTGCCGTGGACGGGCAACGCCTGGGTTGTGGCAGATGCTGCTGGGCGGCCAGTGCTGTTGACGATGTTTGGCGAAACAGGCGAACAGGCTTTGTCGGAGATGACGGCGCGGACGGACTTGGGCAGGGTCAGAGCACGCTCAGGATGCGAGGCGGTGTATCAGGGCAGCCGGCCAAGAACAGATGCGAGGATTGAGAGTCTGTACGACGAAAGGGGCGGTCGTCAAGGTAGGCCGCAGCGGCGGCCGGGGCGAATGGCGGTGATGGTGTGAGGCGGTGCACAGAGGTCAGGCATGTACGGTCGGAGCAGGCGACGGCGAGGAGGCGGAGAGAGTGGCACCAGCTTGGCCCCGAGGAGAGGAGCTCGGGTGTTACTGGTACAGCAGCTGCGGCGGGAGAATTTGATGAGGATGAATGTGCGGATGACGATGCTGGCGGCGGGAGGGGGGGATCGATGGCGAGTGAGACTTGGAGAGGATGGAGAGGAAGAGGCGACAAACGTTGACGAAGGCGTGCGTTGGGCGGCGAAAATAACTACCTCTAGTACCAGTAGTAGCCAACGAGGCGGCGCAGGCGGAGTCAGCTCAAGGAGGGGTACCTTCTTCCCGGTAGGTAGAGGTACCAAGGTAGCGGGTATTAGGGGCATCAGGAGGCTAGTACAGGGGCCAGCAGGGTGCGGCAGCGCTTTGCATCCTCTAATGAGGCCGCTGCTCAGCGGCCTTGCTCCACCACCGTCCACCTGTGGCTGAGCCACGGGGCGCTGCTGTTGGCCGCCAGCCCGACGCCGCGGAGCGCCGGCCAGGAACCACGATCAGCAAAAAAGCAAGGAGGAGCCAGGGAAATGGTATATAAAGCGCTACACATTCCAATGAACATGCCCGGGCTACATGTCGCACCGATGGAAGTCGTTGTTCAAGTACTGCAGGCCAGCGGGAGGCCTGAGGCTCCTTGGCTATATACCCATTCGTGATTCATAACATAGAATTTCTTCTAGAAATACATATGTGCTGCTCAAGGTGCTCCAGCTATAGCCTCGCATGGATGGAAGAGGAATGATGGTTCTGGGTGATACACGTCCCTTATCCTTACCTGGCATCCGGTAACCAGAGACACACCCTACGAGACAGACAGGTATTACGTATATCTCGGTCAGCGAGGTACCTGCTACTTAATAGATAGCATCTTAACAAATCACTTTGGTAGCGTGCCAATCCCTGTTGCACTCATTCTAGGCCCCCGACGCGCAGCGGTACATCTCGGCCAGCCTTGAACCACAACATCTAGCGACGCAAACATGTCAGTGGCTGCCCATCCGTCGTACCAACTATTGTCAATAATACGCTGCAAAGCTCTGGATACGACCTCGCCAAGAACCTCGAATCCCCTGGCCCCGACGCCACAGCTCCTCAGCTCCTCAGCTCACCCGTCTGCTTCCGGGCATAACTAGCAATGCGCCCCCTAATATTCAGGTACAAGCACAGCCCTGTCCCTGTCTCGAAATAGCGCCAGAACAAGCTGCGTGGAAAGTGGAAGAGGAAGCGGAAGAGGAAGCGGAAGAGGGGGGAACTATGCAAATATATAAAAGCTCAGCTCAAGCCTTGGTATCACAAAAAGAAAACAGCTTTGAACGCGTGTCTCAGATTCCTGGCCTACTATTGATCCGCGTGTCGTCACTGAAGAACTGAAGAATGCGACGCCGCTGCGGCTCTTCCCGCCAGCTGCTCCGCGGCATTAATCTAAGCCCAGCACCACAATAAGATTTCTCCATGTGCGGACGACGGACAGCTTGTAGCTCACACATGTCTGATGCACCTTTTGTTACAACCATCCATATCTGGCTCGCCAATGTTTCTTTACAACTTAACGTTAGTTGCCTGGAACAGGGTGAATTTGGCCCACTGTCGCGACCATCCTGCAGCTCATCGGGTACAGCGCCCAACGGTGACGTAATCGCACCAACAGATTGTCGTCCAGTAATCGAAACGCTCAGGCTTCATTTGCTAAAGCGGTCGCCCGAATTGACAGCTGGTACTGGCTGAGCGCACATAAAAGCCCCTTGCGACTCGGTATTGCCGTCGAAGCCAGCGTGGAGAAAGCAGCGCGAACCGCCAAGTCTGCCTTTAGTTACCCACTATAGCATCATTCGGAACTCCGGGTCTCTATCGTCCCCGAAGCCTATATATTTATTGTATTTACCCTTGGCTTTGTCGCGGTTAATCTTGGCACACCACAGAATGTTGGCGAGAACCCTGCCCGACGTCAGTATCTTGCGAAACTCTGGCGACTGATTGATACACACGCGAGCCAGGCATAGCATAGCAGTCCAAGGATAACTGTATGCCCAGTACGATAATATGGCCCTTGCGAATCCGGGTACACAAATGCTGGCGGCAGTTAGTCGAAAGCTTGTCAAGCGACACGCGACGAAGTGTCATACTAGCTACAAAGCCGCCAGAATTGGCGATGGCAAGCTGCAAGCCCGATGTTGTAGCGCGCTTATAATGACCAGCTGAGTTGTTGGCATTCCATACCAGCACTGGTGGCACCGCGCAGTACATTCCAAGAGCCATCAAGCAAGTCATGGCGAATCGTATTTCTGGCTGCTCGACGTTTGCGATGACAGCGTAGCCCACAATCGAGATGGGAATGACACAGAGCATGATGAGCCCCCGAACCTTGAGGCGATCTGATAAAAGTGCAACTAAAACTACATGGCTGTTAGTTTATCGCGCCGAAAAGCCGCCTCAAGTCCCTTTACCTGTAAAGGGCGTGGCTATCGCGAAGGGAATCACGGACCAAAGCTGGACTTGGTTGGCATTGCCTGTGATCCCGATTTCCTTGACGATAGTAGGTAGCTTGGCAGCGTCAATATATACTGTAATAACGAAGTGCGCAGAGAAATCAACGTACAAACAAGCCAAATGAGTATAAGCCTGCGATGATGCCGCAATACGCCGTGCTATTGAGCCAGACTTGAACGTTGAAAATGCCACGACGGACTTCAGACCATTGAAATGGCTCTTCACGTTCAAGAGCACGACTAAGAAAAACATCAATATCCTGAGAAGACAATAAATATGATGGAAGTACCTGAATCGACCGCCCTCATCTTGTTCCAGACGATCAGCTGCCCACTGCCGCTCTTCTTTTGTCAGGAATGAAGCTTCTTGTAGTGAATTTGGCAGACCAAGATAACCAGCAGCAGCAACAACGGCAGTCTGGAGAGAAGGTCAGCGAAAAAGGACTAGCATTCCATTTCGAGGGTATATGTCCTACAATGACACCCTCCATAATAAAGATCCAGCGCCAGCCTTCCAACCCGCCGCGAGGGCCAATGGCAGAGAGACCACGAGCGAGTAGCCCGCCAAAAGCACCTGATAGTGAGCCCCCCGTGTAGAAGACGCCAATGCGAACAGCAAGCTCGCCTCGAGTGTACATGCTGGACAAGTAGAGAACAATGCCAGGAAAGAGGCCGCCCTCGAAGATGCCAAGTACGGCTCGCAGAATCATGAAGTCTTTGTAGTCGCGCATGAAACCGATGCCAATGGTGATTGTGCCCCAGGCAAACGTCAGAAATGGAAGCCATATCCGGGGTGAGACTTTTTTTATGAGAAGATTGCTGGGAACTTCACTGTATGGGGTCAGCTTGTCAACGATGGAATCACTTGCAAGAATCCGAGGTTCCGCACCTGGCAATGTAGCATGCGTAGTATATGGCGAGACCATTACGATACTGTGAAGGACTGATGTGTATATCATTTTCTAAGCCAATGATTTTGGCATTGCCGACGTTTGTCCTGTCGAGGAATGAGCAAAGAAAGAGCAGTGCCACGAGCGGCAGGACTCTAGACACAGCGTCAGCAAGTGAACAAAGTGCAAAGCCAGCGCACACGTAGCCGCATCATCGTACCGTATGTCTGTTTTGAGAAGAACTCTCCTTGTCGGACTATGATTGAGCGGTTGCATGGGAATACTCTCGTGGTCGGCAATGCCAACATCCAAGTCGTGCGCCACCTGGATTGCCATGGTTCGCGGTAGTTGACGGTTCGCTGTGGGCGGTTTCTATAACAAACTGTCCCGGCGATGCTGGAAAGAGCGAACTGAAAGCAGCATTTGGATCAACACTTCGCGAGACCAGCGTTGGAGGGACCAAAGTGAGAAGACACTGTGGGAGATCCGGCCGGAGGGCCTACCCGTTTAGCAGGGTGCGAGGTGCCCGCGTCGCTGAAGAGCAAGATCGCCGGGAGGCTACCTAGCCGAGAGCCTTGCCAGAGGCGTTGTTTTCGTTCAGAGATCGGCCCCATTGTGACGTGCTCGGTCTCCAGCTACCTCCCTAGTTGCAGTAGGCATAGTAGGCACCTCGTCGATGTAGAATAGTCCCCGATTTCCCACCTAGTCATGCCCATACCCTTGCTGCAAAAGTTTCAGGAGACATGCACTGTGAAATTCCGCTCTGCATCGTTTAGATCGTCGAACACGAGCGTCTGATTACCTGCTCAGAAACCCAGCGGCAATCATTCTTACTTACAACTTTTGCATGACATCTGGCCCGACTGCACTAGCTGGGCACGATTGCGGGGATGGGCTTGGCTTTGTGGCGATGAGATCGGCTCGGCGTTGGAAAATCAGTTTGAAGGCAAAAAAGCAGAGATGGTCGTGGATCGTGCAAGTAATGGCGGCATTGCTACCTACACGGACCGTACATACAAGGGGAGGGTAAATTAAGGTGGAAGGTGCCGTTGGGTAGGCGTCGCTTGGCTGGTTCTGGGCGGGCTCACTTCCGATATGTTGGTAGGTGCCTACCCATTCAACATATTGAATAGCATACACGACATGATTTACCAGCATTGCCATACGTTGAAATAGTATTACACACATAAGTATCGATACGTACCTGCAATTTCTCCGAAATATCGATATCGACCCGAAGGAAATGCTTCCAGCGAACGACGCAGTGGCGGCTCCGCCGAATACTTGCATTGGCCAAGACATCTCTTGCGCTGAGTCGACCAAAGAGGGAGCGCAATCAGACGTGGGGGCGATCAAAGAATCTGGATTGTACCGCTTAGTCGAAGTAGAGACATGCCCCGATCACAGTGGCAGCAACGAAGCGAGTCCGCGGCCTTCGATCCAATCCGCAGCAGAGATGTACAGCCGGTCTCTGAACGACGTATCCAGCTTGATGAACCAAGGCCCAGCCAAGGAGAGCGACAGCCAGGTAATACATCCCTGGGCGCAACCCTATATTTAGTTTCCAGAAGCGCGGAGTGTGCTGACGGCGGGGGTTCGATTCAGAGCGAGATCCTCTACTTGCGGAAGCAGCGGCAGCCGCAATCGCAGCCCTTGACGCCGCCCGGCCTAAGACACCGATTACTGAAGAAAATCAGACCTAAACGGCCTTGGGAAACATCGCATCATCACGGGCAAGATTGTGCAGCCAACGTGGCCGCGTCACTGGGCCCGGTTGGCCAATTACGCCGCCGAGATCGAGACTCAACACAGATTCACACGTCATCAGACGACGAGGATGCTGAAAGCCGCTCTGAAGCTGCTAAAAGAGGACAGCCGTTACAGGAAGAAGACGAGAAATCTACTACGGACGCGAGTGATACAGCCTCGGGCATCTGAGGTGGACTGCCATTGGTGGACCAGTGCTCTACAGTGCCGCTGCCTCGCGCCCAGCCAAGCAAACGACGATATAAAGCCCAACCCATGCACCTCAGCTTGACCAAATCACTAGACTTCATATATATGAAAATTATTTACTATCGCAGTGTCCCCGATGCCAGTGTTTGCTCGAGCTTGACGACGCCGGAGTAGTTCGGCGTAGTCGCTTCAGGTCCGCGCGGTCTCGGCGCCGGTCCAACACCGCAGCCCACACCTCGCACTTCTCGCCGAGCCCCCGCGGCCTTGAGCGCCCAGTGAGCGTTGCAATGGCCAGACTTTAGTGGGCGGTTCCAGCGGGTTGCCTCGGATCCATGCCCCAGGACCGCCTAATGATGACCGTCTGTGGGGAACATGCCGGGGAAGCGACATCGCCAGCATCGCCTGCTCGCCGACGCTGGCCATTCACAAAACACAGACTTGCCAACTTCACCTCCTCTGCTCGCTTTCTGTTTCTTTTGCCATAACTCGTTGCCATTGGGAATTCCCCGGTCGCCTCACACACTCGCCATGTTCCGCCCCGTCCTGAGACAAGCTACGAGAAGCAGCTCGGCACTTCGCCCGGCTGCGATCCGCTCTTTCGCCTCGGCGCAGGGCCCTACCTTTAACTGGCAGGATCCTCTTGCTTCCAAAAACCTCTTGACGGAGGAGGAGATTGCCATTGCCGAGACAGCGGAGAGATATTGCCAAGAGCGTATGCTGCCCCGGGTTTTGCGTAAGTCCGTCCGGACACTTGCTGTGTTTGTGCTCCTTCGACAAGGCTAACACCGATGCAAACAGAGGCCTACCGCGATGAACACTACGATCCTAAAATCCTCGAAGAAATGGGCGAGCTGGGCCTTCTCGGCGCTACCATACAGGGCTACGGTTGCGCCGGTGTGTCGAGCGTCGCCAGCGGCCTCATCACCCGCGCCGTGGAGCGGGTGGACAGCGGATACCGCTCCGGCATGTCCGTGCAGTCGTCGCTGGTCATGGGCGGCATCAACGAGTTTGGCACGGCGGAGCAGAAGGAGCGCTTCCTCCCGGAGATGGCCAAGGGCAAGCTCCTCGGCGCGTTTGGCCTGACGGAACCCAACCACGGTAGCGACCCCGGCAGCATGGAGGCGGTGGCGCGCCCGCACCCGACCAAGAAGGGCGTCTACCTGCTGAGCGGCGCCAAGACGTGGATCACCAACAGCCCGATTGCCGATGTCCTGATGGTCTGGGCCAAGCTCGAGGAGACTGGCAAGATCCGCGGCTTCCTGGTCGAGCGCAAGGACTGCCCCGCCGGCACGCTCGCCACGCCGGCCATCAAAGACAAGAACGGCCTGCGCGCCTCCATCACGGGCATGATCCAGCTCGACGACTGCCCGGTGCCGGTGGAAAACATGTTCCCCGACATCGAGGGCCTGCGCGGGCCCTTCTCGTGCCTCAACAACGCCCGCTACGGCATCGCGTTCGGCATCATGGGCGCGCTGGAGGACTGCATCGCGCGCGCGCGAACCTACGCGCTGGAGCGCAAGCAGTTCAAGGGCAACCCGCTGGCGCGCTACCAGCTGATCCAGAAGAAGCTGGCGGACGCCACGACGGACGCCGCGTACGGCACGCTGGCCGCCATCCAGGTTGGCCGCCTCAAGGACGAGGGCAAGGCGACACCCGAGATGATCAGCATGGTCAAGAGAACCAACTGCGATGCTGCGCTGCGCAATGCGCGCATCCTGCAGGAGATCTTTGGTGGCAACGCCGTGTCGGACGAGTACGGCATCGGCCGCCATGTCGCGAACCTGTTTGTCACGCAAACCTACGAGGGCCAGAGCGATATCCACAGTACGTACCATAACTTGAAGGGAGAAATACCAGGAAAGAAAACTAACATTTGCCCTGCAGGCCTGATCCTGGGAAGAGCCATTACTGGCATCCAGGCCTTTGTCTAACGCCATGGCACGCGGGGCCTGGTCTCACGAGACAGGCACAAAGCGGCGGTCGCCACTGTTGATGGATGGAACTGTAATTCTAAATCAAACGGGGAGTGCATTTCTATTTTGAAAAAGCGTATACAATGCAATTAGAGATACAAATTCACAAAAGCTATGACATTCGCGTGAAGTTCGTCCTACCACAAACGGGAGAGAGCGCTGTGGCGCAGTGACTGCATGCGCGCGGCAAACGATGGCCGTCGATGCGCCCTGGACTGCTTGGTTTGCTTATTGGTCAGCGTACGCTGCCATGACCAAGAGCCGGAATACGGGTGCCCAAGTGGCAAACGATACTTCTTCCAGGTGCTGGGCTCGCAAGAGGCGGCATCGCCGAGTACATGGTGCGCCAACAAAGTCAATGGGGAAGGCTGGCAGTTTCTGATAGTGCGGAGCGAACCTACACCGCCACACGACGGCGAAGCAACTGGCAGACTTTTTTTTCTCCTTGCGACGAGGTTAGCGCTTGCCAGTCTCCAACTTCCAGCCGTCGATAAGCCCGGAAACGCCCCCCAAGCCTCCGAGGCTCACTGGCCAGCCCAACTCGACCTGTGACTGGGCGCTGGCGGGGGCCCGCCCCCACCCTGGCCGACCCTACCGTCGTCTTCCTTCTCCTTCCAGTGCCGCCGTTGATTACTGTACTCGCTCTGCCCAAGGCCAGCCCTTTTTCCCCCCTCCATCCTTGGACTGACCCAACCACCACACAACACAACCCATACAAACCACCATCTTCCGAACGCTCCTCATCGCAGCGACCGATCACGAGAGCGTCCGCGTTCCCCTCACATCCCCCTCGCCGTTTCTTCCTGTGCCGTCCATCACGGCACTCCGACTTCGTTGTCTGGGTGCGTTTTTTTCTTCCCTCACCCGCCTGCCCCCTCTTTGCCCGCCCGCTAACCACCGGAGCAAACAGCAACGCCTTCCAGCGAAACCGACAGCCACTTTCATCACCTCGTCCGCACCCACAACACACACCGCCCGCCATGGCTCTCAAGCGCATTAACAAGGAACTCACTGATCTCGGCCGGTAAATATATCCCCTCTTCCCCTTTCGCACTGATTCTGTCGTTTTCTCGGCCTGGCCGCTGCCCAGCGGACCGTCATGAGGTCACGTCGTGTTTGCAGCCCAAGGGACGAGCGAGGTGGGGCTCACCGAAGCGGGGTCCCTTTTGGCAACAATGCTGCATATATGATGTGCTGGCCGGCTGGTCCGCGAGACGCCTGGCGATGGATGAGGACGGCGGCCATTTGGCGATGGTTCAGTTTTATTCTTGTATGATGTGCATCGCTGACATTTGCTGCAGAGACCCACCGTCGTCCTGCTCGGCCGGCCCTGTTGGTGAAGATCTGGTACGTCAACTCTCGTTCGTGCTTCCAGTGGCTCAGCCATCCGGGTTGCGCCGCCGTTACTTGGCCGCCGCCGCACCCGGCATGCCATTGTCTGCGAGGATATCTAGGCTAACCTGTTTTCAATAGTTCCACTGGCAAGCTACTATTATGGGACCTGTAAGTCGCCCATACCCACGCCCTTGCCTTATGGGCAGCCCTAGCTATGAATCGCGGGGTCTCACCTCACTTACATGTCATTTCAATACTGACTATGGCAATAGAGCGATTCTCCCTACTCTAGTGGCGTCTTCTTCCTCGCTATTCACTTCCCTACCGACTACCCGTTCAAGCCTCCGAAGGTCAACTTCACAACTCGCATCTATCACCCCAACATCAACTCCAATGGAAGCATCTGCTTGGACATTTTGCGAGACCAGTGGAGCCCGGCGTTGACAATCTCCAAAGGTTTGTGTACAGAATGGCCTCGCATTGAGGCGCACTTGCGTACAATGCAAGCGCTAACATGTCGTCTCAGTTCTGCTGTCCATCTGCTCGATGCTCACAGACCCCAACCCCGACGACCCTCTTGTGCCCGAAATCGCGCATGTGTACAAGACGGACCGACCACGATACGAGGCTACCGCTCGCGAGTGGACGCGTAAGTACGCGGTCTAGCTGGGTGTGCTCGAGTATGGGCAAAGGAGGCTGGTGTGGGAGTAGAGATGGGGCGCGTGGTGATTTCGTCTTCTGTTACACAATACCAGCATAGGATATCAAGCGAGTGATTGCTCAGCGACACGGTTGGGATAGGACTGGATCGTGGACCGTGAGCTTGGCAGTCGTCTAGAACAGAAGCTCCGCCGGGGCCAGCGCCAGCTTGTTGTAACTGGACCGGAGTGAGCTGATGGGCATGTCCAAGGGAATTGGACCGGCGAAAGTCAAGACGTGTGGTCTTGAGCAGACTTGGCAATCACCACGGGTATACCAGGCAGCTGGAGCTTTGCATTTTCAGGTTGCAATCTTGTTCTTGGCATGCAGATTCAGGCAGATTCAGGCAGCATATTTCATCATTGTCTCGGAACACATGAAGTTCACGCTGGGTGCCAAAATGGCGATGTGACTGTGACGGGGCGCGGCGGAAGACTGCGCGGCCCAACCGCAAGTCTCTGCTCATCGGCGCTCAACCGAGTAAACATGTAACGCCAACGTAGCGGATTACGGTCGTACATATGTGTATGGGGCGAATATGAGTAGAAACAAGCGGGTTGCAGCGAGGAAGAAACACGAGTGCCGAGATGTCGTCAGGTTTGGCTAGGGTTGGGATGGGAATTAAGCGGCTACGACGGCATTAGAATGGATTTACGAAACAAGGACAAATCGAAGATATTACGATATCTCGAGGGCGGAAGGGGAAGGGGGAAGTGTAGAGAGGTTATCTCTGGTAGCATCGTTTTGGAGTGAGCAACAGCCGGATCTGCGCGGGATCCGACTTATCTGTGAGGTTGAGGAGGTATAGGGTCATGAATAGGTACTATGTAGGGAGGAGGTGGTGTCGTTGCGGTGTTCGAAGCGGTAGCATCCGGCAACTAGCAACCGAGGACGAGGGCGAGTCGGTAGCAGCTTTTTAGGGAACGTGTAAGAGACGCAGCAGGTTATCAAGTCGAGCAGCAGAGCATTGATATGCGTCAGAAATTGGGACGAAACAGAAACGGAAATGTTTCGACGAGGACACGACGAGGAGGACGCGGCGGGTGAGGTGGGTAGTGGCGCGATTTTCTGGCGGTGCATGCCCTTGCATGAAGGGTTTATTTTCTTTTCTCCTTGGTTATCCCGTTTTGGGAGGTTCATTTACTATTTGTAGGAGGGACAGGAGCGCAGAGAATATCTTTGAGATGGTTGTGGGAAAAAAGGAGGCTGGGCGGCGACGATGGACGTCGCAAGGTGTTTCAGGAGGGAGGGGGAACAGGCGGCGGGCGGACGAGATGACACGCTTGGCGAGGGTGAGAGGGATGGGGGGTTGAGCTGAGGATGACGAGTCAGGGTGGATAATGAAGGGTGATATGGTCTTTTTCGGAGGGAGGAAGACGTTGATGTGTGGAAGAATTACAGTTTGGCAGGAGGCCGGGAAGACCTTGCATGTATGCATGCCGGCGTGCATGCAATGCAATGCGAGCTTGTTGGTTGGAGTTCGTCTATTATTACTTTCTGTAATGGTGGGGAATGAAGAATGGACGGAGACAGGACTAATAACAAGACAGCGGAGAGCCTTGCATGGGCGGTGCTTCAAGGGGTGTTGGCCGGGCGGCTTGGCCCAAGCCTCGGGTCAGAAGGGAAGAGTCGAGCAGGTCCTGCCATGATGCTGGCTGATGCTATCAAGAGGGAAGAGCGCAACGAGACGGGCGCCGGCAATACGGCGGTTCTGAAAAGGTCCATGTGAGAGAGGAGAGAGGAGAGAGGAGAGAGGAGAGAGGGAGGGGGAGAGGGAGAGAGGAGATGGACTGAAGCACAAACAAGCGCCAGAAGATGGGATGACGGGGCTCTGCAGGACCGAGCGGGTGGTGTAGTTGTGAGATGAGTATGACAAAAGGAGAGGTGCTCAGGAATGGATGGAAGAGGGAAAGCAGGAGAGACTGAGAGACTATAGGAGACTGAGAGACTGTAAGAGAGACTGTGAGAGACTGTGAGAGACTGTGAGAGACTGGCTATGGGAGGCTGAGAGACTGTATGAGAGCCTGTAAGAGAGTTGAAAACAGGTGATTTCTGTCACAACACAACTACTAAGTATATAACTTACTACCTACGCAAGTATGAATTTAGCCCAGACAACGTCCCGCCGTTCCCCGGCAATTGGCCCTCTGCACCAATCCGCCACGTTTCTGTAGACAAATGGCGCGATGCGCGATGACATGCCCTTGACAAAGCAGGCACACGGCATCACTACAGAAATCAACCCGCCCGCCCAGAAAGAATGGACGGGTTCCGACGCTGCTCGTTTCGGACAGTGTATGCCACGTTGGCCGCTGTAACGGCCCCCTCGCCCAATCTCAAACATGCACTAGCCATCTCTGACAGCCCTCGGCCGGCTAGATGGGCTGCTCTGTCGAGCGCCGCGGAGATTTCCCAGGCTACTCTCTGTTGCCGCGCCTTCTTACTGGAATAGTTCCCTTGCTATTCGTTTGCTGCGACCGCAGAGCAAGCCCGTCGTGTTACAGCGCACCCCTGCCTCTTCACCTGGGCCCTGTCCTCCGCCCTCAGATCCCACCTAAACCTCCGTTCTTCTTCCTTTCTTTTTTCCTCGATCCTTTTTCTTGTTTTCCCTTTTTTATTTCCCTCCCCGCCATTCTTTTCTTGCCTCCTCTTCTTGACCAGTTTGTGCAGCGGCAGCTTTTTGTCATGTTGGAGCCGGCTTGCTTTGTATAGTACTCTTGGTACGTCCACTTACACCCGGAAGCAACGGCCGTCGAGGCGCAGAGAACCCCCGAGATGATGCTAATCCGACGTGATTCAGTGTGAAACCGGCCGTGGCATACGTATACGACTTGATTTTCGAACAATCCGCCCGAATCGACAACAGTACACGCTGGCGTCTACCTCCTCCCGCACCTCTTGACGAGGCCTCTCCCTTTCCGTCTTGCATGAACAGCACCATCCCGGACCCGACGACGACGCCTTCCATTCGCACTGCATCTGATAATTGAAAGCTCGCGGGAGCCGTACCGCCTTCAGTCCTCACTCCGGCCTCGCGCCGTTGCAACAACCTCGCTTCCACATACGCACACACGGCCTTGGTCATGAATACGACCTACGACCGCCCCGAGCGGTCCCGCGGCACGCCGCTCACCCGCATGCTCATGAACGGCGAGGTATCCATGGAGAAGCAGCTCGACCTGACGTCGAGAGAAAAGTTTGACCGCTGGATGATCAACGAGGGGTATCGAAGATTGTACGTGGGAGCCTCCCTTCCCCCCCGACGTCTTGAGGACCATTCTGATCGACCTTGTCCCGCCGCCATGGCCGTCATGACTTGCTAACCGCCCATGCCAAACCCCGCAGCTTCGTCTTCGTCTTCATCATCGCCCACGGGCTCATCTTCACCTTCGGCTGCGTCCACTACGGCCTCAAGGACTCCCTCGCCGGCCCGCGCGAGATCTTCGGCTTCACCTTCACCGTCGCCCGCGCCTCCGCCCTCGTGCTGCACGTCGACGTCGGCATCGTGCTCTTCCCCGTGTGCCGCACGCTCATCTCGCTGCTGCGCCAGACGCCCCTCAACGGCGTCGTGCAGTTCGACAAGAACATCACCTTCCACATCACCACCGCCTGGTCCATCGTCTTCTGGTCCTGGGTGCACACCGTCGCGCACTGGAACAACTTTGCCCAGGTCGCCGCCAAGAACAACCTCGGCTTCTACGGCTGGCTGCTCGCCAACTTCGCGTCCGGCCCCGGCTGGACCGGCTACGTGATGCTGCTCGCGCTCATGGGCATGGTCGCCACGTCGGTCGAGAAGCCGCGCCGCGCAAACTACGAGCGCTTCTGGTACACGCACCACATGTTCCTCGTCTTCTTCTTCTTCTGGTCGCTGCACGGCGCCTTCTGCATGATCCAGCCCGACGTCGCGCCGTTCTGCACCAGCGTCGGCGCGTCCGCCATCGGCGTCTTCTGGCAGTTCTGGATGTACGGCGGCTTCTGCTACCTGGCCGAGCGCGTCGCGCGCGAGGTCCGCGGCCGCCACAAGACGTACATCTCAAAGGTCATCCAGCACCCCAGCCAGGTGTGCGAGATCCAGATCAAGAAGGAGCACACCAAGACGCGCGCCGGCCAGTACATCTTCTTCTGCTGCCCGGCCATCTCGCTCTGGCAGTACCACCCGTTCACGCTCACCAGCGCGCCCGAGGAGGACTACATCTCCATCCACATGCGCTGCCAGGGCGACTTCACCATGGCCGTGTCTGCCGCGCTCGGCTGCGAGTGGGGCAAGCGCGGCGACGCGAGCAAGGTCGTCGGCGTCGAGGCCGGCGGCGGCGGCGGCGGCGGCGGCGACGGCGTCGACCCGGCCCTGCGCCGCGTGCTGCCGCGCGTCTACATCGACGGGCCCTTTGGCTCCGCGTCCGAGGACGTCTTCAAGTACGAGGTCTCGGTGCTCGTCGGCGCCGGCATCGGCGTCACGCCCTTCGCCTCCATCCTCAAGTCCATCTGGTACCGCATGAACTACCCGCAGAAGAAGACGCGCCTGTCCAAGGTGTACTTCTTCTGGATCTGCCGCGACTTTGGCTCCTTCGAGTGGTTCCGCTCCCTGCTCATGGCCGTCGAGGCCCAGGACGTCGAGCACCGCATCGAGATCCATACCTACCTCACCGCCAAGATTAAGAGCGACGACGCCACCAACATCATGATCAACGACGCCGACGCCGAGAACGACGCCATCACCGGCCTCCGCAGCCCGACCAACTTTGGCCGCCCCAACTGGGACATGATCTTCCGCGGCATCCGCAAGCTGCACGCCCCCGGCGAGGCCGGCGTCTTCTTCTGCGGCCCCAAGGGCCTCGGCAGCTCCCTGCACGTCTACTGCAACAAGTATTCGGAGCCTGGGTAAGTCTTGCAGCTCCGGCAGCTCTATCGTGGAGCGTGGTTTTGCTAACATTCTTCCCCGTCAGATTCTCGTTTGTCTGGGGCAAAGAAAACTTTTAGACATGGTGCACGGGGTCTCGTTCTTTTCGTGGCCAAACAACCCATTCTCCCCCTTCTTTTGTGTATCCTCCCTTTCGTTTCTGCATCTACAGGTGTTTTACGCGCCCTTTTTACATACCCCAAGACGAGGCATTTCCGTTTCTTGGACAGCGGCGCGGGTGTTTGATGAGGTTGTGAGCCGCAAAGTTTGCGCCGGACGCAAGTTGAGCCATCTGGCATCTGGCTGACGCCTTCTTTTTGTCACGCCGGATGCTGCTCTGCACACACATATATTTACATGGCTAATGAAAGACCCTCACAAGGCGATCTCCATGGTTCAGTTCCCATTTTCTCTGTGCTGCGTTGTACCGTGACGTGAAGTTGGCATCTGACGCGAGGCTGTGTTGAAAGGGTGCTGGCAACAGCCGTCTTTTGCTTTAGATTCCTCAACATGATGTGCTGTGCTTCACCGCATCGTGAGCCTGAGCTGACTACCGAGAAGCCCATGCTGTCATATAGCTTCATTCCGTCCGTGTTGGCGATGAGCCACGCCCCTCTGCCGTCCTTGGCTGCCTGATCAATGCCCCATTGCACGAGCGCCTTGCCGATGCCTTTGCGGCGATGCCCCTCATCGACCGTGATGGCGTTGAGATCTATCCCATGTCAGAGACTTCTACGTACGGGAGATAGACAAGGGAAGCATACTCCACATGGCACCTCGCGTTTCCTTGTCCAGCACATCCTGTGCGTCCAGCATCTTGTCGATTTCCGCGTTCGCCGCCATCACCAGCTCGTAGCCAATGTACGAGGGCAGTCCCGGCGGCGGCCCGCTCGGCCTGTCCTCCGCGCCCGTGCCCGGCGCGTCTCCCGCGCTCGCGGCCGGGTAGCCCCAGACGGCCATGCCCACGACCGTCTCCGTCGGCGGCGAGCCGCCGCCCTCCTCCACGGCGACGACGTAGTGCGTCGTGGGCGCGTCCCGCAGCGCCCGCGCGGCGCCCCTCTCGAACCACTCCCGCGCGTCGCCGTCGCCGGGCCGGACGCGCCGCTCCGGGGGGAACATGGCGCGGCGGAAGGGGCTGCCGCCGAAGCCGGCCGCGTCGAGGGCGCTCATGGCCGGGATGTCGGCCGCGACGGCGTGTCGTATGGAAACGGGCATTGGGCGAGTGGGAGCGATGCCGACGGCAGGCTGGATGGAGACCGAGCAAGGTGGGCTGTTTGCCAAGAGCGGCTTGATTGTCTTTGTATCATGTCCTGTTTGGATCTATGTGGCTGGGGCGGCCGTGTGTATTGGATTCAGCGGCGCTAGGCTGACGAGGCTCGCAAGAGGGTCAATGAGGAGTCGTACGTCACGCACAGGGGATTAAATTACGTTACGTATCTCTGACACTGTATAGCGCCCATTTCGCAATTTCGAAGGAGACTTATTCAAGAGGGCCACGCGCCTTCACCCCCTGGTCGTCAACTAAACCACTCGTCCGACTTACACGTCTCCGTCATCAGGTATCACGAACCCCCTCCCCCGAGAAAAAGAACGAACACAGTACCCAACACACTGCCACTTCCTATCACTAACGACCCGGCGCAGGCGGCTTCGGCTCCGGGGGGCTGGTCCGTAACCGGTGCAGCATGTTGGTGAGCCCCGTGTACACGCGCCGGGCCTCCGCCACGCGCTCCGCCGCCGCCGCCCTCGTCGGACGCCGCTGCAACCGGTCCTGCTGCGACTGCAGCGCCCGGTTGTGCACGTGGTACCAGTACTCGTCCGCGAAGGTGTCGTAAGGGCCGTGGACGGCGGGGGGTTGGTTGGTCTGGTCCGCGCCTGACGGCCGGGATGGCGTAGTCGTCGTCGAACTGGCGCCCGCGGCTTGCTCGGCCTCGAGGCGGCGCCGGGTCGCGGCTGCGGTCAGCATTACGAACTCGTCGTGCGAGATGCGTTGCCGACGGCGGATGTGGTGTCGATGGGGCTGGCAGGGCGGGCTGTGAGGCGGTTCTGTGGACGATATCGCGATGGTATTCGGTGTTGGGTCAGCTGCTGCATTCTCCGATGGTGTGCTCTCGGGTGAAGGCATGTTGGTGGTTTTTCTACTCAGGCGGCTGCTATTGTTTTTCTTTTCGTTTTGACTAGCACGTATTATTTTGATTAGACCTGCACTGGACGGCAGTTGCTGGGTTTATATGACCGCCTCATTTACACTGACTGGCTTTGCATCGCCACGGCACCCCCCGTCACACAGGCAGCCAGTACCCGGAGCAAGGCGCACGCTCGGCTCGCGCCGCGCTGTGAATCAACAAAATGGACACCACAGCATCACAGCAGGACATCGGGGGTTGCATCGTAGCCTGCACGCGTCAGCTGCTCCCGGCGGCGGCCGTCCTCCCACCCTGGACGAGATGGCGGCCGCAGTTGCAGTGGTTTCGGAACAGCACGGCGAAAGTTTGCATTTTTTGGTGGATGCATTCTGAATACATATTGTAAATGATATTGTACGTGTTAACGCTGCAACAAATGTGAATACGTCAAGCGTGGGTAGGGGAACCGATATCAGAGAATGGGCTGTAAAATTGACGTGGATTGCAACCCAGGGTCGCACCGTGGCAGAGTATCGGCGCAGATGCGACGCTGTCTAGCTATTCTGTCAGTCAAGGGGAAACTTCATGCTCTCACTGATCAAGGACGCGGCGGACAGATCACATGAAGCCGTCCTCCTTTCATCTTTGCGCCGACCAACTGATGAAACAACAGCGCCTCCCTCCCATCCGCCCTCACATGTTCGAAACAGGTCGGTCACAAGAAGCCCAGCACCACCAGGAGGTGCCAACTAGATGCGCTTGGCCGTTTGGGGGCAGAGGCCGCCCAAGCTGTGCGCCAGCCCGCTGACGTGGATCGCGCGGATCAGCCGCAGCAACTGTCCAATAACCCATTCAAGCATGTCCTCGTCAAGCCCGAGCTAGTTCTCGCCACGATCACAAAGCCAAGCCATTGGCCGACAGACCGCTGATTTCAGGGGCGCACTCTTGACCGAGCACAAAGATGATCAGCGTGTAGATTGCCGCTGCAGGAGGCGGTGTCCGTTGGGATACAGGAAACTGAAACGTGCTCCTTTGTCTACATTCCCGAAGGACGGCCCGGGGAGGCGGGGAGGTGGCTGTCTTCCCCAGCTTCGGCTGCCTGGCTTCGCGGCCAAACTAGATCAGCACTCCGGTGCGCCGGCACGGCAGTCGGATGTCTTTGCAGTTTTCGTAGATGATGTGCGTCCGTGTCGCCGTCGGCGGAACCCGAGCTCGTTCATGAGGAGATGCAAAACTCAAGCCCGCCAAACCTTGTGGCCCTGCGGCCAGTCACGTCGTCCCCATGGCACCTGCTCGATTCGGCGGCGCTCACGGCCCAATGGGCGTCGCTCCCGTGCCACGTTTGGCAAGTCGGTAGGTATCGAAAGTGTTCATTTTCTGGGGCGCCGCCCGTGAGCTGGACGGAGCTGCTTACGGCCGTGCTTGCCGGCTTGTCAGCTGGTATCGGGGGATTGGCTAAAGACAGACTAATGAACTAGCAAATAGATCAGCTTGTCTCTCCCGCAGATCCATTTCAGATCTCCCAGATACGTATAAAGGCCGTGCCGCCTCGCCGTTGCTTCGAGATTTCGCCTTGGCCATCAAGGACCTCAACCAGTACCTCTATCACGCTGCCGATTCCTACCAACCACCACCACACGTCACCGCCATCATGATGCAAAAGCCGATGCCCGTCCTGGCCCTCGCTGCCGGCGCCATGGCTGCCGGCTCCTGCCCCAGCGACTCTCCTCTGTCGTGCCACAACACCACCGCCGTCGCGGATACATGCTGCTTCATTCCCGCCGGCCAGCTGCTCCAGACGCAGTTCTGGGACACCAACCCTCCCACTGGTCCATCTGGTGCGCTCATTCTGCCCATCCCTTTGCCATACGAGCACACCCCCAGAATCTAACTCTTGCATTTTTTCCGGTGGCAGACTCCTGGACTATCCACGGTCTCTGGCCCGACAACTGCGACGGCAGCTACCCGGCCCAGTGCGACGCGGACCGCGCCTACACGGATCTGACGGCGATCCTCCAGGCCAACAACGCGAGCGACACGCTCGACTACATGAACCAGTACTGGAAGGACTACAAGGGCGACGACGAGACGTTCTGGGAGCACGAATGGGGCAAGCACGGCACCTGCATCAGCACCCTCGAGCCGTCGTGCTACGGGGACGCCTACCAGCAGGGCGAGGAGGCGGCCGACTTCTTCACGCGCACCGTCAGCCTCTTCAAGACGCTGCCGACGTACCAGTGGCTCGCCGACGCCGGCATCACGCCCTCGGACAGCAAGACGTACGACGTGGCGCAGATACAGAGCGTCCTCTCCAAGAAGCACGGCGCGCAGGTCACGCTCGGCTGCAAGGGCAAGGTCCTCAACGAGGTCTGGTACCACTTCAACGTCCGCGGCTCCCTGCAGGACGGCCAGTTCGTCGCGGCGGCCCCCGACGGCGCCAAGAGCAAGTGCAGCGGCAAGATCCAGTACAAGCCCAAGGCGGGCGGCGATGACCTTTGAGAGGTTGTGTGAAGTCTGGCGTTGTATGGCGTGCTGACGGAGACGTGGCTGACTGGCACTGGAACATGAGAAAACGGATATGAACGGGCATATGTGCTTTCCGTATATAGAATCACGACAAAGGCGAATGACAAACCTTTGGTATGATACAAGCACGTACATCAGTTATGCAGCTCGATCGTGTCCTGTTGAGCAGTTCGGTTGCCGTAGGATTGCGGAAGGCAAGTTGCAGAGCCTGAGCCCTGGCTCCATCCTTTCAGGTTAATACCATATACCTTTTGGGAGATTTGGAGACATAGGCTGCATGAAAATCCGGGGTAATATTGCCGGTGCAGTCACGCTTGGAATGCCGACATTCGTATGCCTTGCTGGGGAGGCCAGTACGTTGTGCTCATGGAGGCTCACTTGACAGAGAGCATGGTCTCCGTTCTTGGAGATGATGTATGTGCGACCAGCTGAGCTCATCGTCTACGAACGCCGGTTCCGCGGAATGATTGTGTGCGGTAGTCGGTGCGCGGAGCCTGAGAAGCTCTAGCACGGTATCGATCCATTGCGCATCGAAGCTCGAACCTCTGCCTCGAGTCTTTTTTTTTCTTTGAAGTGCAGGAGAGATCCAAATGATGCTCCCGACTGGGTGTTGCCAGTCTGTAGCCGCGGCAGGCAAGAGCCCGGGTAGACCAGCGATTTGGGGCGGGGTGATGGCGATGTCGGCTTGCCGATTTCGCTGACTGCATCACTTCGGAGGGCCCCCTCCGACCGAGACCAGGATTGGGGTTTGCCACTTTGCAAAAGAGGTTCGTTCGCTGGAGAGAAATCCTCGCATGGCGTCGGGAATTGGCCGGAAGCTGATGCTGTCGCCCCCGCACTTCAAATTTGTTGAGAGACCGAGTTTTGCAGGTCGAGGGCAAGAGCGACAATAATTGTATAGGGGTGTATCGAATGGGTTCATGGACCGCGGTTACGAACGATATTGGACTTGTGGCTGTGGTGGTGCAGGTTGGCGTGCCGTCTTTGTGCCATACTGATGAGGAGATCGATCCCCCGCTTTCCCAAGGAGGCCGCCCAGGTGATGAAAAGTAAATGGCTTCTACGTGTCCGCGTGCTCTGCAGAGGCAGCATTCCGCAGTGGCGCCGGATACTACCGCAGTGGCAGGGAGCAGGGCAACATGACGACAATGACGGTCGACGAGATGGTCTGCAGGCTGTGGGGAGGGGCGCACATTCGATGCGCGATAGACTATCGGTTCCTCACCAGTGGCAAAAACCGATGACGATGGGTTCAGGGGCAAAGGGCAAGCCACGTTGAAAACTATTGCGATAGAATCGGATAAAGTGCAGACAGGGCCTGGGCCCTGGGGCCCAAGGGCCAGGGCCAACGGTCCTCATGAAGGAGAAGCGATGGATCCTCCTTTACGAATACAATCCACCAAGGTCCAAAACAATGGCGTCAATGGGAATGGGGCCGGAGAAGCCGCAGCAGGACGAGGCAGAGAGGTGCAGAGTGAGACGGATGGCGTGGTGGCGCAGTCGAGACCAGGCGGCGAATGAGCCGGCGGTAGGCAAGTGTCCATACCAAGGGCCGAATACAAGGTGGTGAGAGGTTGTAACGTATCAATTTTGGCTTGCTGATGGCGTTGGCAAGGCGTCGAAACGGATCGTAGCTGTGGTGCAGTGTGGTGGTAGGGCTACGTCAGTCACGAGGCCAACGCCAGCGGGACGGAAGAGGGAGGACAGGAGGCCGCTGAGGATACGAGGCTAGACAAGAATGGAATGCGACATGGAAAGGCTGAAAGAGGTTGTTGGCCGTTTGAATGTTGATGGAGAGATGAGGTTGTAGGTGGCGTATGCTGGTAGGGGAGGATGGATACGTGGGTTCTTTCGGTTGG
>LUFD01002363.1:0-11573 GCA_003025255.1 Cordyceps pruinosa | reverse complement strand
ATCCCTTTATTAGTAACTATTATACTTTAATAGTAACTACTAAGTAGTATAGTATTTTTATAAAACTATTAATAATACCCTTATAATTATTTATTTAGTATTATTTAATAGTACCTTTTTTAATTATAGGTAATATATATTTTATTTTATTATCCTAACCCTTAAAACTATAGCTATAGTTAAAGGTCTTTTCTAATAACTTTAAGTTAGGTAGTTTACTTTATAGTTGTTAGCTACTATGTACTTTAGGTATTTTTCTCCTAATTATAATATCTTTCTAGAAGTCCTTTTTAAGTTTTTTTTAAATTAACTTTAATTCTTCTATATTACCTCTAATATAGTAGGACCCTTTCTTTATAAGGTATTACTATACTATAATGTACTTTTATATATTTTAGATATTTAAATAGTATCCCTTTATATTAAAGTACTTTAAATCTTTAAGATTTTACTTATATAACTACTTACTAAAAATATAAAAGTATAAGGCTTAGTTCTTATAGTCCTCTTATATAGCCTTAAACTAGTTAAAGTTAATTTTTTTAATACTATTAAGGAACTCTTCTACTATAAGCTAGTATTTAAAGTATATAAGGAATATTAATTTCGTAGTTAGTTAGAATTAGCCTATTAATATATTTAAGATTAAGGTATTTAAAGTAATTAGGATATTAACTAGGTCTTAAGATATAAATAGGCTAGGTAATAGTTACCTATTATATATTTACTTTAATATTAGTATAGGAGTTATCTTAAAAGTATTAAGTACTAGCTAGTTATAATATAGTATATATAGTATAACCTAGTTATATATATCTTATAAGAATAGTATAGAAGAGGTCTTAAATAGCTATTAAGTTAATATAATAATTTAAATAAATAATTTAATAGTATCCTAATTCTACGAAGGTATCCTATCTATTATCTTTAAATCCTTCTAGTATGTCGTATAAAGCGACTCCTACCCGCCTTGAGTAACGTGAGTAGGCGCTCTAGGACACTATGGCGAAGGATTTAACATTACAGCCATGGTGTTTTAGTGTCCTGGTGTCCTCACTACTAACTAATAACATCGCGTATCGCGCGCCATCATATACAGGTCTTACTTTAGCTCGGAGGCTATGCCTCAGCTTAGATGCTATGTAACGCGTTCTAACCTATAATATACGTATAACTAGACACGTCATTTTAGCTATACCTATTATATCTTATATAATTATATATATATATTAAGAATTAAAGGGGTTAGGGCCCCTTTCCTCCCCCTTTTCCTATACCTACGTAGATATCTATTACTATGTATTTCTCGCGTCGTCCCTATTACCAACACTATAATTAGTTTAATACCTATAGTTAGTAGTACTCTTACTTATCCTATTACTCTTAAAATTTCTAGCTAAACTCCTACTAATTAGGGGTTATTTAATTCTTAGCTAGTCGTCGTTAATTCTATTAGCTATTATACCTTTTAGATATTGTAGTAGTTACTACTATAACTTCTATTCTAGGGCTTGTTTCTACTAATTCGCTTTAAAGGTTAAGTAGGTATAGTAAGATAAGAAGAATTAACTTTATTATCTTATTAGACTAGATAGCTCCCCTACCTATTTCTCGATATATACTAGGTAGCCTAATTCTGGGTTTCTACTCCTAGGTATAGAGGTTTACTACGATACTAATAGGGATAATAATATTATTTTTGTACGCGCTATAAAGAACGAATTTAAAGTATGTATATCTTAGGTATATTCTATACGTATATTAGTAATCTAAGCTATAAACGTTATAAAGAACTTATTCTATATTACTAAGGGGGACTATTCTATTAGAAATAAGTAATTCTTTAGTACTATAGATAATATATCTACGAAGGTTAGTGCTTTTATAGCCTCTCCTAACGGGATTTTCTTGTCTAATAATAAGTAGTTACCTTTTTTCTACTTAGTTATAAAGGAGTTAAGTTCTTAGGTATTACTTAATTAGGTCTATATGTTTAACGGGTTAGCTTTAAAGAGACTATCGTTCTAAAAAGTGTTATCTTTTATTTCTATTAGTTAAAAAGTGAAATTTAGTAGCACTTTAAAGATTAAAGGTTTATACTAGCTAGTTACTAAGAGTCTAGATAATACGCGCTTTAATTATATATTTATTGTTATCTTTTATATACTATCCTTTACTACTAAATAGCTCCGTTATCTACTATTAATTAGTAAAATAGAGTTAGATAAGAATTAGCCTAGTATAGCTAATTTAGAGGCCTCTATAATTATTCTAGATAGTACTATACTTAATAGTAAGATTATTAATAGTAATAAGGTAGCTACTATTCTACTAATTATTAAGGTTTATAGTATTATATTAATAGTCTTTTTTAGGGAATAGGTATCTATTTAGAAGCTAATGTTACTATCTATCTCTACTATCCTATTAAAAGCCTCTATCTATATATCTACCTCCTTAAATAGTGGTTATATTAGTTCTATGAAGATATAATTTCTATCCATCTAGTTAGTGTCGACGCTAGTATATAATTGTAGGTCCTCGTTCGATAGGTAGATATATAGCTTCCCCTATAACGGGAAGTATATCTTCTTTATATACTTATCTATAACAAAGAAGTTATTTTAGTAGCTAAGTATCTACTTATAGTACTTTAGTATGTCCTTATTAGATAGTAGTATATTATTAATAACGATATACTTCTTATTATTATTAAGTAATATAGCATTTTAATAACTACTTATATAGTAATGTATGTTAATTTATTATACCTATATCGTCTTATATAGACAGGTTGGTTTAAAGATATAAAGTAACTTTAGTTAAGCTATATTATTATTAGTTACTAGTTATAGGTTAGGTATGAAGTACCCTACGCGAAGCGCTAGTTAGTATTTAGGTTAAGGTTAGTATTAGGGTTAAGGTTAGGGGGTCCTAGTATATATCTTACGTAAAGCGCTAGTTAGGGGTTAGGGGTTAAAACGTACGAGGTATAGTAACGACGTTATCTTCTAGCTATTATATAATTAGGACTAGTAGGTCCTATATGCTAGATAGGACTAATAGCTTATAGACTAGTTTAGTAGGATAATACATATTATCTACATAGGTACAAACGTTACTATAATAGAGGATTAAGTCCTATAGAGACTCTTAGTAGAGACTATTTATAAAGCTAGCTTAGTCCTTAATAGATACTACGTCTTTCTAGAAATCCTTCTTAAGTTTATTCTAGATTAACTTTAGTTCTTCTATATCGCCTTTAATATAGTAGGACCCTTTCTTTATAAGGTATTACTACGCTATAATGTACTTTTATGTATTCTAGATATTTAGATAGTATCCCTTAATATTAAAGTGCTTTAAATCTTTAATATTTTACTTATATAATTACTTACTAAGGACGTAAAAGTATAGGGTTTAGTCCTTATAGTCTTCTTATACTACTTTAAATTAGTTAAAGCTAAGCTTCTTAATCCCATTAATAAACTTTTCTACTATAAGCTAGTATTAAAAGTACGTAAGGAATACTAATTTTATAGCTAATTAGAATTAGCCTATTAATATATTTAAGACTAAAGTGTTTAGGATATTAACTAGGTCTTAAGATATAAATAAGCTAGGTGATAGTTACCTATTATATATCTACTCTAGCGTCGGTATAGGAGTTATATCGGGAGTGTTAGGTACTAGCTAGTTGTAATGTAGTGTGTACGGTATAACCTAGTCATCTTGTAGGTTTACAAATGGCACGGAAGAGGTGTCAAATAGCCGTTGAGTTGATATGATGATTTGAACGAATGATTTGGTGGTGTCCTGACTCTACAAAGGTGTCCTACCCGTTGTCTTTAAATCCTTCCATCGGGTCACACAACGTCCTCCTACCCGCCTTGAGCAACGTGAGTAGGCGCTCTAGGACACCATGGCGAAGGATTTAACATTGCAAGGGTAGAGTCGGTCGTTGTTGCGGGCGCTGCTCATATGACGCACCTGGATCAGCCAGCGAGGTACTATAAGATTATGCAAAGGTTTCTAGAAGCTGAATAAAGCTTCGCGACATGCCTACTTTCCATAGAGGTGGATATTTTCCATCCATTTTTATCCTCTGCACGATTTCTAGACTCTACTGCAGAGCGATGTCTCCCACCACTACAGGGAGGCCACATTCGCGGTCCAGTGACAGGCGCCGCCCATTTTTTTGAGCTTCATAGATTAGAATGATAAAATTCGCCATATCCAAAAGCATATTGAATAATACAGAAGCGCAGCTATTTTCAAATCAGACTTTTGGCGTTGCCAAGTTGCTGTCGAACAATGGCGGCTGGGGAGCACCTTGATGACTCAGGAATTCTCGTCTCCCTCCCCTTTGACCCGCCATCAACACCGACAGGCACATGGGCAGTTTTCGTCACAATGGCGCCTTTAAAGGCAAATATCGCTTCTAATAGCGCCACTGTCGAGTGGAAATCTGTTTCCAACCATCCTTTTTTCATGCCGGTTTACAATGCCGCATACTATGTATCCCGATTGGCCGCGATCGAGCGAGGATTTAGTACCTCTGCCACAATGCGACGGCCCCAAGCTGGGGCCATTCGACTTCCAGGGCAACCAAGCAATTGAGTTTCTCGAGTACGCTGGCGAGGGACTCCATGCCTACGTCTTTAAAGTGCAGATTGGTGGGCAGATTTACGCACTAAAGCTTGTACGTGGCGACGTGGATGGCTGCCTCGTCTCCTCCGCGCTAGGATGCAATAGCTAACATAGCCGTGTCTTCAGTTCAGATTTCCCGAGACAGAAGATTGGATCGGCCCCGCAGAGGACGCGGACGCCTCCGACAGAGCTCTTATGAGCGCCTTCTACGACTACGCGGAGCCCTTTAACTGCGAGTGCCGCGCCTTCGGGCGGCTCCGCGACGCTCGGCACGAAGAGCTCGCAGTCAGCTGCTTTGGCTATATCCTCCTAGACGAAGACCATGAGCGTGAATTAAGAAAACGATTCCCCGATGTCCACTTCGACGAGTATCCAGGGACGGACTATGGGCGGACGCGCTTCCCAGGACGAGACGGCCGGCCGCCACCAATCCGAGGTATCGCCAAGGAGTTTGGGCAGCAGAGCAAAGAGGAGGAGCTATATCCGGCGCTTGCGACAAAAATGCTAGGCGACATTACCCGGCTGCAGCAACTCGGCATCCTCCGCATCGATATCGGGGTCCGGCAGTTAATCGGAGAGAAGATTAGCGATTTTAGCACGACCATCACCATACCACACTTCGTCACAACACCCGAGCTCAACCCGAGCCTAAGCGATAAGATGCGGAGGGTAATGGAGCTTGAGACTTTTCGACTGGCTAAAGACGACTATCTAGAGTTCGATGAGATGGTACATGACTGGAACCTGGAGTATGCCAGCACGAAAGGCCGTATTATGCTATACGCATATCCTGGCGGTAATGGCGCTCCAGCCATGTGTAATCACGGGCGAAGGAACAAGGCCACGCGGGAACGCGTCTTTACGTATGTTGACCCGAGGCGGTACAACTGGAAGTGGCGAGCGAAAAGCAAAAATAAGCCCCGACGCAAGCTGCATGCTAAGCCTCCCATGTGGGTTTATCACTGCGGCGAAGATGCAGGTTTGGCCGCCCGGCTGAGGTCTCCCCAGGTGGTGACGCCCAAGCTCATATGGGATTACCGAGATGGTTTGATCTTTCCGCGAGTCTAGTCTACCTGTCATGTTCATGTTGACTCTTCTGCCCTGTGGGAGAGATATCCGCCGTTCGAACTAATGAAGGAAGAAACACGATATTTGAACTTGATAATAAGAAATAAGAAGAAAATAGTAAAAATTTCTACTTTATGCGGCTGTTCTTCTCTTGTTTGTGCGGGCTGCGAACCTGCATTTAACTCTGTTGGTCGATGGTATCAAGAATGGTACGGAATGGGGCTACCCCGAGGCGTTTGTCGCCAACAATATGCCGGACGAGTTTCGTCGATTAACCGCTTCTGGCAATTCAGCCAGAGGCTTGGGCTCTATTGAGGCTCGGGCAGACAACTTGAAGCTAGAATTGATGAAGACCGTAATCGACAATGCCGAGAGTCTCCGTGTGCCTCGCGACCTGATCGCATTATGGAAGGAGGCCTATCCAGGACTTTGCTACTGGTACGACTGTTGCTAAGCGTGACACTTCGAGTTATGTCACTCACGCCAAAAAGTTCTACGCCGAAGACCGAAAGCAGGTCAAGCCCAACGAATGGGATAGCACCAATAAGAAGCATTACTACGGCAATGGCCATAAGGAAGCCCTGGCTATCCAGGCTTATGCGGACTATGACATGGCAATGCTTGACAGCGTTCTGAAGTATGCCGAGGTCTGGCCTTGCCTACAGGACATGTCGAAGCTGCCAGAGGCGGCCTTGCAGAGCCTGGACCGAGAGGTCTTCCGCGGGCCCTATGTCCGCTACACTGAACACGTTCCCTGGAGCAAGGCCTCTCCTCCCCCCGTGAAGAAGCGTGGTGCAAATATCAGCGGTGTGCAGATATGCGTCTCCGAATGTGTGCCTGCTCCGGGTTAACTATGGCGACGTCTGGGGGGATGTGTTTGGCGAGTGCTGGGAGCCTAAGCTGGAGTCGCGGTCTTTCGAGCTTGGAGCTGACGAATACATTGTCAACGTTGATCTCGTGTACGGTCATAAACCTGGTCAGTTGACCTTCACTACGAATAAGGGCACGGTACACGGCCCATTCGGAGACCCTACACATGCTGATGTGTCACTGGCCGTCAACCGCACAGGTCACGCCTTAACTAGCATGTACGGCACTCACTATGAAAGGGCTGACCCTGATGGAGTTGAGGGTATCATCCTTGGGTTCAGACCTCTTCTCACTGCGAAATAGGGTAAATATACTCTAAGCACATGATTCGCTCAAATTGGAACCGCCGTCGGCATTTCTGACGGTCGGGCGCGTTCCCTAGAGAGCCTATAAATAGCCTGATGGTACTTTCTTAAGCTATAGCTCAATCAATCACGCTTCTATCTACATACTTGCTGGGTGATGTAGGCTAACTAAGCGCACCTACCAAATGTCGGCACGGTCATGAGCGGAGGTTCTTTAGCCTAGTGATTGAGCTGAGGAGCATTGTCCCGTCAGCCTTGGCGAGGTGTGAAATATTGCCAACCTTTCAATCCTATAAAGCCAATCCTCTGTCATTAACGTCGCGATCAACTAGTGCTAACACTTATATCTCGATTCTACATTCTAATTTGAGTAGTAGTTAGAGAATATTTGACGTAGAGCATGACCGCTAACAGCCGCACACGGTTTCGACATGGCTCCTAGTCCGCCTTATTTCCGATATGATATGTCCGTCCAGCCAGTGAAAGCCAAGCTCAGCTTCTCTTCTTGGGGCGAGGCGCTACTGCAGCGCCGAATCAAGCAAGCGGCCATGCTTGGTGGCTGAGCATCTCTTTGCGGGGAGTAGTCTACTTCCACTTGATCGACAGAGTACCCTCAGTGGCGTTGTTTCTGTTTCCCTAGAACTGGTTCTAGAGCTGACGGCAGTGCAGCACGATGGCCCAGGCTGCAATCTATGAAGGGCGCATCTTTGCGCTCGGAGTCTGGTTTAGTTTATCAAGCTAGCTCCAGGGTATCGCCAACACTTGCTCCCGTTACGAGGTGATTGAGTGATGGCAACGGAATAGTGGTCTTGGGCATATCGGAGAAAGTAGGAATGAATATGTTATAATGCATGAAATGGTGCTTTGCTTGCAGAAAGAGAAGAGGAGCGCAGCTCGTAGTGGGATGAACCAGGGAGCCGGCCACGAAAGACGGAGAGAGCTGTTGCTATTGTAAGAGTACCATATTGCTATTGTACTCTATTAGTTGCAATCTAACCTTATCTTACTTGAAAAATTGACGGATTCCCTTCCGAATACTTCGGTGTCATATTTTAACAGCCTGTGTTAGAGCACGCGGCTTGTCTATACATCGTAGGGGCATTCGCATGAGAGATTCGGGCCCGGCGAGATACAGAAGGGTCTAGGCAGATGTTTCCCGCCAGTTACTTTATTTGAATACGTATGAGATTCGCAAGTATCTCAAACTCTAAACGCCAAATACGAAAAAGAAAAAAGATCGTGCAAAACGGCTGATCAAGCTACCATACCCCTCCGCAACTTTCAGCTCGGGGGCATCGAAAAGGTAATGTCGTCAGATATCGCAAGCCATGAAGTCAAATTGCGCTTGACTGACTTGCAGATCTATGGGCATGCGAACCGTTGTATGCTCTTTTATCCCGCAATTGACATGTCTATGCTCGCTCGACCGGCTGTGTAATGGGGTCATGAAGGTGCTCGGCACTGATGCCTCGCATAACGCGCATCGTGCATACGATTCGAGCTGACAAAATCCAGGCGAAGAATAAAAATAGCGATCGACGGAAGACTGTAGTACTGGCTGGCGCCACGCTGAGTATTCACGCAAATGCGAGTAGCGATTCAGCTAGGCACCTTGCCACGCTGAATGGGCGCAGGACTGTAAGTTCAGCCGATTCAGCGTCTGCATGGGCTTAACGGTAGGGTTGGGAAAAGTCATTTTTTTACTTACAACCTTGAGGCGCCCGACGGCTTATTTACGCATTAACACCAGAGCATGATGTTATGCGGAAAGCAGCCAGTAGAAGAGCACTAGAATGTCTGCTTCTAGGGCGAATGATAGGAGCTGCTGAACACATTAGCTTTTCACCAGCGGCTTCATGCGCATATTCAAAAACTGGCGTCGGAAAGCAGGAGCCGAGAGGAAAATCCAAGGCGTCGTCGTGCGCTCTAGAACCGCCATGGAAGACCGTCGAAGGAACGGCTGGCGGTCGAGAGCTGTCAGTCTAGCTCGTGCGAAGCGACGAAGCTCACAAGTGGCCACGAGATTGTGAAGGAAGGCATAGGGCGCGCTGTTATTAGGGAATAATAGCAGGCTAGATGTATAAGCCCAGTTTCGAGCAGTGCGTCGGCAACAGCCTTGAACCAATGCAAAGGGACTGCTGATGGAGCGTGATGGGAGTACGCCGAAGGGTTATCGACAGGTTTACTATCAACTGCTATTGCGCGACATGTTAGTAATTAAATCTGCTCAGCGGCTCCTCTCCGCTACTCTCACGGCACTCAAAGGCGCAAAGTACCAGTTCCAAGTGTAATTTTAGCAGCAGTCGGCCTCACAGCCGTGGAACGAGGCCGTCTGGAAGGAACCTTCCGACCTTTGCGTGCATGCCAGCCCCTAGAACAGGCTGGAACTGTTCTGTGACACTATGCGGCATTTGAAATTGAGTATGGCGTTGTGTAGATCTAACAATACTCCTGCTTGTGTACAGCAGGCCTGGGGCCTCGATACATGAGCTGACTCGCAACCAACCCCATGGCCTGGGGAGGGCGCTGTGTAAATGTCGGGTATTACAAAGCGGAAGGCTGGCCAAGGTCAGCACTGACAACGTCTCCTAGTCATTTCCTCGACAAACCGATTCGGGGGCAAGTCGAAATGTATCGTCGCCGTTTTGAATGTGCGGGGGTTGTCGCGGATTCGGCCGGGCGGATACGGGGTCCCGCGACTCGACTGCCGTCTGCGGGTGCGGCGAGCAAGGGCCTAGAACGCGGAGAAGAAAGCTATCGTTCCCTCCCGCAGAATATTCCGTTTTCTTTATGCGACTTGCAGTGTTTGCGCTGTACTTGAGGAATCTTTTTTTGGCCCGGGGGAGGCGGGTCGTTGAAACGTTATTGTCGGTATTAGCGTGGGCACACCAGACAGGGCCATGAGAACTGTGAGAGCATGACGATGTTAGTTATGGTCTGCTCAGATTAGTATAGCCTAGAGATTTGGAACAAGAGGACAGCGGCGTCGCCAGCGTTGTCGCGTAAGCACATCGCCAACCCGGGGTACCGGACATGCCAGCCGGCCGAGTCACTCAGCCACGGAACTGTTCTAGCGCGACTACTGGTTGGCGACGCCACCGGGCCTGTCGACAAGAGCCGTTGATTAATTGACTGACGCCCATAATGTGACGTATAGTTTCTCAGATAAGAGCGGATTCATCGTGCGGGCTGCCAGGATGCTTGGAAGCCCCGGCGCTTGGGCCAACGGGACACAGGAAACCCGAGCCCGCAATGAAACACTGCAGCCTCGCATGTTCATGTGGCACACAATAGAATCCTTGGCCGTGTCGTTGGTCATGGTAAGCAGCGCTGTGATCGTGTCGCCCAGGCTGGAGCCATCTCGAAGTGGTCAGGATGCGAGGCCCCGGCGCGACGAGGCCACAATCGTGGCCAGATCAATCAGGTTACCTAGCATAATTCTCGCAGAAAACGATTGGGCGTTCGCGTGAGTTGGGCCTTGTTGTGTTTGAAGTCATGCCGTCCACATTGGCCTGACCGGAATGAAACGTTAGCGTACCTCCGTGCGCCGGTGGTTACTTTTAATATACTGACTTCACAAGAAGCTTATTTCTTATTTCTAGATCAGACCTAACGGAAGGAAGGATAGAGCCGCGCTGCTACGCACTGGCCTATCCGTCCCGTCACTGTACTTGGAAATGTCCTAGGACGGCTTGTAGACCGTTTGTTCTATCCATGCCTAGGAAGCAGGAGTACAACGTACACATAATACCTTGTATTCTACAGTTTGGCCGTAATCTGTCAAACACTCATAAATCACGCGCCGGAAGTCTCCGCCAGCATGTAGGTGGCAATAGCTGGCTCGCCGCAAACCACCGGTCTAGAGTCTCCGAGACTTTTCCATGCTACACGTCGGAAAAGGGATCGACCACGAAAGTGGATAGTTGAATAAAATTTGGAATTGATTTTTAGTTTAAACTATTCGGGACGAGGCGGCAGCTAGCAATGCGGACTCGGTCCAGGTACACTGAAGCGCGTCTCTGAAACACAGGTATCAACTGCCCGCCTCGGATCTCGACGACAAACTGCCCTACGGCTATATTTAGCAACCCAGTCTTGGGCGACAACGAATGGTTAAATAGCAGGCGTTCCCTCGAGTTAATGCAATAGAATCCCATCACCATCGACATCGAAGTCACCGAAACAAACAAACTATACACTTCGCCTACCCGGTTGACAACTCTTCCTTACCTTTGTACGCCCACTTCATCTTTTGGTGTAGGCTATCGACTAACAGTGTGCAGATTTACTCTCCCTGCGAAATCTACTACGATGAAGACCTCTTTGATCGTTGGGGCCTGTTATGCTGGCATAACCGCTGCCGCTCCCGCAGCCTCCATCGCAGGCAGAGACGTCTCTCTCGAAACGGCATCCAACGAGGGTCTGGCCCTTCTCCTTCACTCGATGACTTTGGCGCCTCTCCAGAACAACGCCGTAACTGCTTCCAGCGTGAAGATGTTAACCGATGGCTTGCAAGAGGTCTTGAAGAGCTCGCTTGAGGAGATTCTCAAGACCCTTAAACTTCCTGGCCTGCTGGAAGTTTGTGGCGCGGAAGGCGGCGGAGGGGGCGCCGAGGCGCCTCCCAAGGAAGGCGGCGCAGGCGGCGCCGAGGAGGCTCCCAAGGAAGGCGGCGCAGGCGGC